>VKOC01023912.1:0-36494 GCA_009364415.1 Spea multiplicata
CCCCCCTTGCCCCCCTGTAGCGACGCCACTGCCTACCCATCATCACCCCCGGAGGTGCTTTGTCTCCTCCTTCACAGTGCCACACCTCTTTTCTCCCCTTATGTAGTTTAGGTATAGATCAAATAAACAACATGTGAAAACACAGCTTTGCAGGGATAGGTCAGCTGAATAAGACATAGTATTGCAGGTACAGAGTAACTAAATAACACACAAATCTAACCTTGCAGGTATAGATCAGCTAAAAATGAGCAAGCAAACCCGGCATTGAAGGTCAAGATCAAATAAAAAATCAATGGAAACAGTAAATTGTAGATATAGATCACAAATGACACACCCCAAAGGCCATCCCTGCCACTCAGATTGCTCACATAGGACTTACCCCAGCACCGCATTTCCTCCACAGAACCTGCCCAGCACCCATATTGGACGCATAGGACTTTCCCTCAAACATCATATCTGTGCCATATTTGCCCTCAAACAGTATGTCTGTGCCAACTTTGTCTGCAAACAGCCTGTCTATGCCATCTTTTCCACAAAATAGGCTTGCTTCTACCATCTTTTCCTCAAATCAGGCACCCACGTGCCATCTTTGCGCTAATCAGCCTCCCTGTGCCATCTTTCACCTATTCAAGATACTCATTCACAAATACTCATTCAATCAGTTACACATACTCATCCACAAATACTCATTCCGTCACTTATCCACACATACTCATTTATACACCCTACCCCAACACCTTAAATGTAGATTTGCCTGTGGTGCTATCACAATTCTGCACAGTTCCCACAGCTCAGGGGAAGCAGGAACGCGGCAGAATCGTCTCTGTGTCACCTGGGCGGTACAAGAGAGGTTGAATGTAATGCAATAAAGAAGCGATCATGGTTGCTATGGACTCAAGAGACAGCTGCTATGGGCCCCCAGTCTTAATGATGTTAAAGATGGCCCTGACAATATTATCCCCAAAGTCTTAATGGTCATTAAGATGGTTTTCTGGCAAATTTGAGAAAACCCTTTGTTTTTTTTTTGTTTTTTTGGTCAGGAGTGGTTTCACCTTGTATCTCTCCCATAGATACCATTTTTGCACTCTTTGTTATTGTGTAATTGTAGACACAGAACCTGGCTGAGGCAAGTGAGGCCCTTAGTTCTTTACATGTTACTCTGGGCTCTTGTGACCTCCTGCATGAGTCATTAATGTTTTCTTGGAGGATTTTTTGTAGGCCAGCCACTCCTGGTAAGGATTTCCAAGTTTTCTCCATTTGTAGATAATATCTCACATGATGTTTTGCTGGCGTCCCAAAGCCAAAGAAATAGCTTTTTACCTCTTTACAGACTAATAGATGTCAATTACTTTATTTCTCATCTGTTCTTGAATTTACTTAGATTGCAGCTTCATGTACTGTTTTTGAGACCTTTTAGCCTACTTCACTTTTAAACACAGGTTCTATTTAATTGATGTTTAGATTCAACAAGGCTTGCAGTAATCATGCCTTGGTGTGTCTATTGAACCCAGTTATCAATTACATTTGGTTCATTGGCTGATTTAGTAATTAAAAGAATTAAAGCAATTACTTATTCACAAAGGGCCTGGTAGGGTTGGATGGCTTTTTTCCTTCTATACATAAAACCGTCATTGAAAAACTGCATTTTGTGTAATCTTAGTCTAATATTTAAATTAGTTTGGTGTGTGTGACAACTATGGAAAATTTCAGAAATCAGAAAGGGGAAATCCTTTTTTTCACAGCATTGTGTTAGCATGTGTGTGTTACTGTGTGTTGTTAGCGTGTGTGAGAGAATATAATATCAGAATTTGTTAAGGATGTGTTAGTGTATGGTGTTACCATGAAAGTGTATTAATACTTGGTGTTAGCATGCATGTGCAAGTGTTAGCTTATAGTGTTAGCTGACTGATACTTTAACCCCTTAAGGACCAGGCTGTTTTTTTTTGTTTTAACAATTGCTATGTTCATGTTGCTGGCTGTAATTTTCTTCTTTCTCGTTTAGTGGATCCACACAAGTTATAAATAGTTTTTTTCAGATCAAGTAGGTCTTTCTTTAGATCCAATTTTTTGATCATATTATCTAATTTCTTATAAAAAATAAAATATGGTGAAACAAATTATGGCTTCCTTTCTTACTTTTAATTTAAAAAAAGTTTTACTCATCTAACTAATATAAAAACTAATATAAAAACTGTAACATAGATTCTACTATATATCATGAGTTTAGAAATAGCCAGTGGTTTTAGGTTCCTTAAATGATATAGGACAATAAGCGTTTTGCTATTTTAAAATATTTTTTTTTTCAAATCCGGTAATCCTGTCTCCATGTCCTATTTGGAACATCTTCCCCCATCAAACCTTATATTTTTGAAAACTAGACACTCCAAGGCATTTTAAATGATGGTATTTAAAACACTTTCAATGCATTCATTTTACTAACAACCATTGTAAAACTTTGTGGTAGTCATTTATTTTTGTGGGGGTGTTTTACATAAATATGTGTTCAGCAACATCTCCAGAGTACAGTGATACTATCCATGCATGTTTTTGTCAGGTTATTTTGAGGCTAAAAGGCCATATTCAGGGCATGCACAAGTAATTTTTTCAACTTGGAATTTTGGTCCTTCTGCCTCATGTCGTATTTGAGACATCTTTGAAGCTGGCCAATTTAATTTACCCCATCAAACCATATATTTTTGAAAACTAGACACCCCAGGGTATTTCAAATAATGGTATTTTACCATTTTCCATGCACTTATCCTACCAACAGCCTTTCCCGAAGTATGTGGTAGTAATTGTTGGTGTTTTTTTTCACACAAATTACTTTAGGTATGAATTTATAGCTCCTGGTATGTGCCACTGCCAAACAACAACCCAATATGTATTCAGCAAAATCTCCCGAGTATAGTCATGTCACCAATGCATGGGTTTGTCTGATTGTTTTGGGAGGTAAAGCTCCACATTTGGGGACTAGGAACTTTGACATCTGGTCATCTAGCCTCCATGTCCTATTTACCCTGATCAAATCATATTTTTACACTAGACATCTCAGTGTATTTCAAATGGAAGTATTTCAACTTTTTCAATGCACTAATTGTACCACCATCCTTTGTTTGTGGTGGTCATTTTTGGTGTGTTGTACATGTTGTACTTCAGGTATGAATGTAAAGCTTCTGGTATATGCAACAGCCAAACAATACCCCAATATGTGTTCAGCGATATCTTCTTAGTACAGTGTTACCATCCACAGATAACCCCTGAGATCCTGTGTTCCCTGCCTAGGAATTCTACTCGCAGTTTACCTATACAGGTGTCCAGAAATTCTACAGAGCTTCACTACCTACACTCTGTGGCTATTATATACCAATTTTTACTGGAGCCTCCACTCTGTTGGGATCATCCACGTCCCTGTCCGCTTTTCTTGGGGCTCAACCCCTCACTAGGTGAATAATGGCGAGAAATTTGTAATAAAGGCTGACACGACACCTGATATACTTATACATTACAAAAAGCAAGCCTCGATGAGTTTTTCTTGAAGTAGTCCCTTCATAATACATGGTTAAATTAGTGCAGGGAGGTATTCCACATTAACCATGTATTATGTAGAGTCAGCTCAGACCTTCTTGCTGCAATAAATGTATAATACGTTCTTTCATATATTAATTAAATGGGCAGTAGCATTAATTCAATTTTACATCCGTATTAAATTATATTGAAACATATTAAGACCTTACTCCTTTCTCATTGTAGCATTTCCACAATGATAAGATTATTGTCCTATCCATTTGTTGCTTTATTATTTGGTTTAATTACTAAATGTGCATCAGTCTCTTTTTGAATTAGTTTTGGTAATGAAGGATGGTATGCATATTATATATCGACAACTTTGAATGGATTCACATTTAATTATACTACTTTCTAAACATATAGATACAAACTGCCTGTTGTATTTTTTGTCAGATAATTCATGATACATTATTGCCCAGTTTATTGAAAATATTTCTCACTTACTTGCACCTTAAAAGTATTTCCTTCTTACAATACAATTTAATAATATAGGTGGAATGTTTTGATGGACTACTGTTACACCACTCCTTCTGGTAACCCAAATGATGAAATCAGATATGACCTCTTCCTCAGGTATGAGATGCTGTCTCAACTTACTTTGTTATAAGTTACTTTTTGTATTGAAATGTATGTGTGTGTGCTGCATAGTTACATAAATAATTTTGATTCCAGTAAGTTAACAGTAGATGGTCCAAGAATGTAAACATTTTTCACAAATCTGGTAGAAGAAGAACCTACTGTTACCATGTACTATTTGGTACATGACACCACTCCGGTCTTTATTGTGACATTTGAATTGTATAGGGCAGCAAAGATCTATGTATCACTTTCTAACTTGGCCAGGAAAGATGAATTTCAAAGAGACTGACCTCACAGGGTGATACGTGGTTGGCAAAGTGGACCCAGGATGCGTACAACATTAATGTGTAGACACATCAGGGTTTCTGTTTACTCTTATAAGCCTCTTTTCTATGATGCACAGTACATGATAAAGCATATGCTAAAAATGCCCAAATCCTCAAAGGGTTACCAACCCCATGGTTTTCCAAGATAATGACATAACTAATGCTAACATTAAATGACTTGATCAGGAATAATCCTAAAGGATTTTGCCCCCCAAGGAGCAATAAGAAAATACTGCAACAGACTTTTCAGAAAATGCAAATCGGTCACACCTATAATGTTTTGCAGCATTGCAACATGTTTGCAGTGTGTTTTTTTAAGTGCTTTGATATGGGCATATTCTAAATATAATGCATATGTAGAAATTGTACTTAATTGGTAGATGACAGTGGAAGACCTGATTCCATGTTAAATTATCCATGGGTGGATCCAAATACTGATCTTGGGAGGGGCACACACTAACACAACCAGACACTAACACACACACTAACACACTCAGACACTGACACTAACACAAACAGACACATCAAATCACATGTACACTTACACTAACACAACCAGACCCTCAACACTAAAACACATGCAAGCTGAAACACACACTAACATATAATAATATATCCATGCTAACATACCCACATTCACACTAATACATACCTGGAAACTCACAGTAGCACACATACACAAGACACTAACACACACGCACACAGAAATCCATACAAAAACACTCACCCAGAGACTTATACTTACACACCCACCCAGATACACTAACGCAACCAGGCACTCAACAATGCCAGACACAGCCAGACATTCACGCTTACATGCACACACACTAACATACCCAAAAACAGACTCACACCAACATACTCAGACACTAATGGTTATACATAACAATGCAGACACATTAACACACACACATACACAATAACACACACACTAAGACACTAACAGACACAGAAATATATCCAGACACCCACACCAAAATACCCAGACACACACAGACGCTGAAATTAGAGGAATACAGGAGTAAAACAAATCTTCAGATGTTCGGGCACAAATACATGGGGGAAACACAAACAAATAACAATAGTACAATACTGAAACCGCAAAACCCCGGGATTTTTGTCAGTGGATAAATATCACTCCCACCTATACATCTTTATTTGTTTGATTTTTCCCACATGTATTTGCACCTTAACTTCTAAAGGTTTGTTTTGTGCTGGAGGAGTGTTGCATATACTAGATAAGGAGAGTATCAATTTCATCTACTAGTTTTATTGATCACCTGTGGTGTGGTGCTATTGTTCTTGCTTTGAATAAAGGAGTAAATCAGAATTTACTCAGGACTTATCACTTGATACCGATACCTATTTATCCCTGTTGCTGACCATTGAACCGCAAATGAAAATATCAGCTTCTAAAGTTGGGTCCAGAAACACTTTTGTGTGCCTGCTTGCCCCATTATTGGAAGTTTAGTAATTCATAAACTGTTCTAGGTGCTACGTTAACATCAAGACTTAATCTCTTTTATAATTTCATCTGTGTAATGTATTTGTAATATTCTCCTACAATTTCACAAGGATCAGACAAATGGTTCTATTATTCTTAATAAATTGTTGGAGACAGTTGAAAAGATATTCCATTAGAAAGCATTTTTCTTTTATAATGTATGATTTTGATAATTATAGAATACTTATAGTTATCACTGTATTTTATGATGTGTTCTTTCTTATTCCTTCAAAGCTGTGACAAAGACCCACAGACAACAATCTTTGAGAACGGCAAGAGTCAAATGGGGAGATTTTCCTTTGAAGTATTCAGATTTGTCAAACACAAAAACCAGAAAATGTCCACAGTATTTTTGCACTGTGTAACAAAGCTTTGTAGAACAGAAGACTGTCCTTACTTGACACCTGTAAGTTTTATCAAGCACATAGTTGTCTCATAATGGCATTGGAATGCATTACTGTTTATTTTATCATGTGACATTCAAAGTACTTTCACAAATATCCAATATTTATTTGAGGACCTACTGGATAAACCCATACCTTCAGAAAAAAGGTATTTATATATATATATATATATATATATATATATATATATTATATATATATATAATATGGCTAATGCAAAGACAAACTAAATTTGAATAATGAAAAATAAACATTTTTTATATTAAAAACTGACACATACATATTGGACTGTATTGTAGGAATAGAAGCATATATATAATTTAAAATAAATAAATTAAGTGTTTTCTCTTGGTTATTTGTTATCTAATACAATTGCAGACGTGTCACAACAGAGAGAGAAGAGGTGCAGTTGTGAGAACAACATTTGCCCCCCAGAGTACATCAGGAAATGCTGTTATATCGGCAGGACCTATTATTACAAGAAGTGGTAAGACTTTATTTTTACATTTTGTTCTCTTTGATGTAACCAGAGATAATTCAGTTTTCACACGTCTCATTTATGCTTTAATAATCTTCTTAACCAGTGGTTCAATAGTTTTTCGTTTTTCTATATAATCATTAGACTGGTGCAAACAGACTAAAGTTAATTCAGACACATTTTTGTTTCCTTTTTTTGTTCATTCATTTTCAGACAACAAAATGTGTTTCTTGTCCTTTCAGTTCAGGTGATATATGGAGGGATTTTTCCATCTGGAAATAAATTTGTTACCCTCACTCACTCTCTCAAAATTTCTCTCACACTTTCAATCATGGTCTCTCTCAATATCTTCAACCTTCTCTACATACAGATTCTGTGTCCGTGTTTCCTTTCCCGCAGCTCCGCTATTTCTCTTGAATCTTTTTTCTGTATTCATCCGCATCTCCCAGTGTCTTTTTTCTTCATTCATTTTTCTGTGAAATTTGGCTCTCTGTGAACCTCTGTATAAAGGGCAGGGAAGAGAGTTATTAAGTATATAAAAAACTAGATTTTTACAATTGCTATATGAATAGGTAGGTTTCTCTAAATTTTATTTTTTACACAAAAAATTCTTTTGTCATGTTAACACATTAGTACTAAAAAGTTGTCTTCAACCTAATTAAAAAGTTTTATGGGAAAGGCCTATCAAGGAGATAATAGTTTGCTATCACCACTTGATAAAATAAAAAATACCTTTCTTCGCTTTGGCAGCCTTGCTTTGGATAGCAGCCCTTGGTTCCATCTGTATTTTCTAATCAATACTACTATAATCCACTAATCAACAACACAAAAAACGAGTTAATTTTGAATGAAGTCTTCTTATCATCTCCCCAGAAGATAAATTCTTGACATATACTCATTCTGAAGTGGAATGGAGGTTGAATCAAACGTACAATCGCAGCACTTTAGGCTTTTTTAATTAAAGTCTACACTTGCATTTTAATGCTGATAATATGTGTGCCTGCTGCTTGCCCAGACATTTAAACTTGATGTTTGTCTTCTCAATTGATGCTCTATATTAGAAGTGCGGTTAAGGGTTGCCAGCAATTTCTATGCAGGCAAACCTGGCAGACAAATGCACAGCTCTATACAATTTATGCTGCATCTCCAAGGCTAAATTGTTCTACAAATATCACAGACCCATTTGTGCAGCGGAAATAGGATCACTGTTAATGCTTCTACTTTGCAGCCAATTGCTTAATTAATATGAATATTAAATTGTACATATGTATAGGTAAGATAGAAAAAAAAAACAATGGTTGCACTTTAAACAAAACATAGCAAAAAAAAAAGAAACAAAATCTCAACTAGTAAAGCGTTGAATTCCAATCAACAATTTTCCTTGGGTTTTATTCTATGCATGCTAATTAGAACAATTTGTATTTGGGCAATGTACATTCTTCCAAACACTACATATCTGTGGTGGATAACATTCAAAATCTTTTGTAGGTTACATAGCTAGTAGCATAAGGAAAGAATCACTTTAACCAAACAGAATTTTGCTACTGATTGCTGGCTTTTTGCCTAGCTCAAAGAGAGCGATTGCATTGTTAGTGTGTTTAGTTAACAGCTGCAGGAAGCAAAACAAAACCAAGTCACATTTTGTTGTCCTAAAATATCACTGAATAATTTGCTTGGACAATACTGTAGTATGGATATAATAAACATTTTTAGTTCTCTGAAATGTAAAGGAACTAATCTCTATTTTTTATGTTTACATTTTGCTATAGCTGTTGTTTTTTTTCAACTTCCCTGATAATATTGTTTCAGTACATGCTCTTATGGGTAACTATTGTCTAGTTTTTACATGTCGATGTGGCAACATATGAGAATATATTAGGTTTAACGAGGAAAATGACAGGTGAAACATGTATCAATGAAATATTATACAACTTGGTAAATAAGAATAAACATGCAACTCTTACATTTCTAAGAATATTTTGGGACAATAATTGATAATAATTGATAGAAGAGTAGGTATATTTACAGTATGTAGAGACCTGGAGGGATCCACAGACTGTACTGGGCACAATAAAGGAAACAAGGAGGGGATGTGCGAGGAGAGAGTTTGCCTGAAGTGTGGGGGAGTGTTTTGTCAAGAGAAAATGCCTATGGGGGTGCGGAGACCGAGTGTACCTGTGCTTGGGAGATGTCCCGTTTCAAATTTAACTTTACAACACCCCAACATTGCGCACAAAACATCTAAACGTGCTTTCTCATTTACACAAAACCTTAATTGCACACTAATGCTAAACAATTACATTTTGCCTATTTGACATTTTATTCTTTCTTCTGTAGTTGTAATCACAATAACACAATAATGTTTATAAAGCTGTTTCTATAACAACTTTTGTGTCACATAACACATGTACCTAACAAATACAATAAATTAGGCCAGATTTTATACAGTGAGATTGTAATTTCTATGAAGAATCTCAGCATTCAGAAGCAATAGGCAAGCTGTTTTTAATGCTGCATTAAGTTAAAAAAGTTAAGTATAAAATTT
Source organism: Spea multiplicata (assembly GCA_009364415.1). Taxonomy (NCBI): domain Eukaryota; kingdom Metazoa; phylum Chordata; class Amphibia; order Anura; family Pelobatidae; genus Spea; species Spea multiplicata. The sequence goes on from VKOC01023912.1 coordinate 9,404, forward strand.
CCTTTTTTATTCTCAAATATGTATTTCTTCTATAATATTCTGCTTTCCTGGGCTTTGCTGAAGTTACTTGGAAAACTTATTCAAATTAATCACTAGGATAATGTTCTATTGAAAAGGGCAGAAGAATGGTGCAGAGATCCCTAAAGCCACAAAGCACTGACCTTTTAAGAAATGTACAGTTACACCATTTAATAGGAAAACCAGACTGAAAATAGTTCAACAATTGTAAGATTAAGTTACGTACAAACTGCATGATAAATTAACTACAAGCTATTTCCAGTAAATAAATAATCACATTTAAGTGCCCATTATAATAGAAAGATTTACTTTAGTTGAATAATATATGCTTAGGATGTAACTAATAATGTAAAGTAGCAGTGTTAAATGTTAATAGTCTTACTTCCATGTCCCTAGTTAGTGAAACCATGTTTATATAATCTATCATAATATTTCTTGTGAATATGATATAAATAATTATTGTGACAACAAAGAATAATTACAGAATAATACTATGTATGATCTGTTTGTGTTGTTATTATCTGCTCTGGTCTTGAAACTGCTTGTAAACTACTTTTTAATATTGCAGACGAGTCCCCAACAAACAACTCGCAGCTTGGTAAGTTTATTTCTTTGTTAATATTTTCTCGTAAGTGCATTTTGTGTTTTATATTGATGAAGTAAGAGTAAAAGTACCATATATATTCTCTGTGGTATGAAAAAGTCAATATCATGTAAAAGACATACATTTATATAAACCCATGTTACGACATTATCCCATAACTTATTGAGTGTTATTTCATTAATTCTGTTCACTAGTATAGAGTAGATTGTACAATTCACCCCTATAAATCTATTTTGTTTTACTTAGTTCTTAAACATTGATGGCTAATGATTGTATACACCTTTTGCTTTCATGTTTCTGAGGAAGATACTTCAAAGTAGATCAGTTGTCCACTAATGTGTAGATAGAAAAAGCCCCAGTTTAACTAACTTATATTTTAGAAATATAGGATATTAGGATAACGTTGTATTGTTACTAAAAATGCGTATTTTAGGGTAAAGGACTGAACTTGTCATGTGCCCAAAATGCAGTGCACTGAAAAGATTTTTACCATGAGCAATGTAATATAGGCAGTCTAACCAGCAAACACTGTTGAGATTGGCTTACACCTTGCTGTGTTTCTGTTAGGTGTGATCACTTTCATTTTCTTTTTACTGTTAATCATACATTGACACTAACTTAAAAAAATACATTTAGAAATCTTAACATTTGAATATAATTGTTTAGCATCTAGTATATTCCTACATTTCAGACACCAAATGGTCAGGTTCACTTTGATATAGAGCGACATACTCAAAATTTGAATGGCATGTTTTGCATATTATAAACACTTAATTGAACAAAAAAAAACATGGTTTGACGGTTGCCTTTGTTTTAGTAGACATTCAATGGTTAAATTGTGGAAATGATGCATGTTGTGCTGTGAAGATATGTTAAATGCGTAAGTGCATTTGAGCAGTTAGCTATAATATTATCCGTTTGTGTCTTGGAGGTCAAATTACTGAGTTGTTAGTATGATTGTAGAATGCAATATTCATTTTAGATGGGTCATTGAATCAAGCCTTTAGTATCTTAAAATACTTAATACTTAATGGTTGCTATTGTGACAGGTGCAGGTAATAGCAGTTTTAATATAAAAATGACTGTGGTGCGAAACCTTCCATTGCCCGCTATGGTGATAAGACCATTTTAAATTATGCACCAGAATCACTTTTTATTTATAACCCATATTTTTGATAGCCTTTGAGGTGTGTAAAATTAACCTCAGTATATCACAGCTTGTGTTTTCAAAGATATTTGATGAAAGTATTTCCAGGAACAAAAAGAAAGGAAATATAAGTGACTGCCGGTCCATTAATGTCTCATTAATGGCTAAAATTTGCCCAGATATGAGAGACAGATCCCAGCCCTGCAGACAAATAAACATGGCATGTATTCTGCTTAATACACATTTTCTATAACAGCATAAAACATTTAATAGTAAATGATTATGTAACAAAAAAACACTTGCTCATATAACAGTGTCCCTGCCACTTAGTATATGGTGCTCACTGCCAGGGCTATACTGGTGATGAAAAGAGGCCCTTGCAGTTTAAGACCAATGGATGTTACATGACATATGGCTGCTGGCTGGATATGCCTGCCATGTATTTTTAAGTCCCTTTTCTTGATAGGAAGAGCAAATGAAAGTCTGGAGAAAATAAACTTTACAAAATATGAAACTATGATATGGACTCCCAACACAAAGGGTGTTATACAATAATTGTTGTATGCGCGTTTACCCTGTATATTTTTTGTTGTTTTTTTTTTGCAGCCCAAGCAAGTAGTCCCAACTTTCAGATCAATTCTGTCACCAGTGCTCTCATCTCAGGAGTGGTGATCCTTGGAGTCACTAGCATATGTTTCTTCATATTTTCTGTCACATTGCTAAGCAGAAAAAAGCAAAACAGTTTGGTTTTATGTGGTGTACAGAACCCAACTTTCAATTAACAGAGCATATTTGCACTTTTCTGTGATGTTTTTTTAACTATATCATGGCTTGTAAATGTACTTAATGTGGACAGATCCACAACATGTTGACATGTCACCTGATGTACTTTTATTTACCTTATTGTAGCATGTGCATTGTATAGTATAGATAATGTAACAAATACTGTTACTATGTTCTTATTTCATTACTAAGTATTATTTGTTCTTTAAAACCAAGAAATAAATGTATCAACTTAAACTTAGAATAATTGTAGCAGCTGAACTGAAACAAGTAATAAACTATTATTCTCTATATTGTTTTTGTTGAATGATTCTGGTTTACTTGTCTATTGTCAAGCTGATTAAATATTGAAGGCGGTACATTTAATTAAAGGGCATTTATCATCATCATCATGTGTAATTGGCTTTATATTTATTAAAAATTATTAATTATAATTAATAAATTAAGGCTAATTATCTTACCTTGTTCTGTAATGTTGTCAGCATTATGCACCTTCAGTTCAACCATCTTTAGTTTATGGAGTTAGCAAACACAACACATTCTTAAAATACATGGTAATTCAGAAATCTCAGATCTTTGACAGAACTGTAGCTATCAATGATATGTACAGTAATATAAGATTATGGGACTTATTTGTCTAGAATTATTAATTTGACTAATGAGTATTTCTGGGCATCAGAAATGAGCATTTAGCCATAAAATAATCTGCCAGTGTCTACGAAAAGGCATCATTGCCATACAATATGCAATAACCTACTATGGTGACTAGCATGCCAACAAATAAAGTAGGCTATGGTAACACAAGGAATAAAACAAACTACATCCCTTACTAAAATATGCTGCATTTATGATTCCCTTGTGTGACTTTTATGTTACAAACATAAAATGAAAATGTTATTCAACAACATATCCAAATAAAGTTTGATACATTGTGGGGAAAGTTCTGAAAAACTGTTTCTTTTAGCTTGAAAGTGGTTAGTTATTTATATTGTTCTTTTAGGTGTAGGTAAACACCAACTTATATAGTCGGAAATTATTTGGTGAGACCATAATTCTGATTTATTGTGTTGAGTACATAAATTCCTCTAAGAATAAAATTGCCTTTTGTGCATTATGTTAAAAAGTAGCTGTGTAACAGCAGGAATTTAAATTATTTTTACAATATTAATGATAACAAAAATTTAAATTAGACTCATTAGGCTAATATAAATAGTAATGCAAATAATTACATGTACAGTGCCTTGCAAAAGTATTCAGCCTCCAAAACTGCTCCATCAAGTTAGATGGGTTCCGCTTGTGCACTGCAATCTTTAAGTCATACCACAGATTCTCAAATGGATTGAGGTCTGGGCTTTGACCAGGCCATTCCAAGACATTTAAATGTTTCCCCTTAAACCACTCAAGTGTTACTTTAGCAGTATGCTTAGGGTCATTGTCCTGCTGGAAGGTGAAACTCTGTCCCAATCACAAATTTTAGAAAGACTGAAACAGGTTTCCCTCAAGATCTTCCCTGTATTTAGCAGCATCCATCATTCTTTCAATCCTGGCGAGTATCCCAGTCCCTGCCAATGAAAACACCCCACATCATGATGCTGCTGCCACCATGCTTCATTGTGGGGATGGTGTTCTCGGGATGATGAGAGGTTTTGGGTATGTGCCAGACATAGCGTTTCCTTGACGTACCTTGAAGTACTTTGTTTCATAAGTCTGAGGATTCTCCCACATACATTTTGGCAAACAGCAAACATGTTTGTTTAGTATTTTCTTTAAGCAATGTCTTTTTTTTCTGGCTACTCTTCCATAAAGCACATATCTATGGAGTTAACAGCTCAAAGTGGTACTATGGACAGATACTCAAATCTTCACTTTGCAGCTCTTTCAGAGTTATCTTTGGTCTCTTTTTTGCCTTGCGTACCATTTTTTTATTTTTTAAAAAAAATTATTTTCATTTCACTTCACCTATTTGAACTATTTTATGTATGTCCATTACAGAAAATCCAAATAAAAATCAATTTTAATTACATGTTGTAATGCAACAAAAAAGTAAAAAAAAACCAAGAAGTGTAAACATTTTTGCAAGGCAGTGATAAATAATACCTATAATAGGTAGTAATGGTTTTCCTATAAATTTAGGACAATGCCAAGTAAACTTGTGCATGCAGATTCATATGAATTGCAAATGTAAAGAAATTTGCTGATTTTGTCTATTCGTACGATCTCCAAAAAAGCAACAGATTTTCATCTGAAATTTGCAGGCTTTTTCATTGTCTCACATACTCCCTACGTTCTCTGTAGATTGCTTCTGCTTCCACTTATGTGTCTTGCAGTTGTGGTTCAGTGTCTTGCATCTTCTTGTTTTTTTTTCTCTCTTCTTTCTGCATCTCCATGGACATAAACTCCTGACGAACTTCTGACCTTGGAGGCTTGGGGTAGAGGACATCACCACAAGCTCCACCATTTTGCCCTGTGAGATAACCTTGTATGATCTTCAGCCAAAATGGTGGAGCTTCAGGTGATGTCCTCTCCCCTGATTAAAGGATGAGTGGTAGAGATGATGTCACCAGAAGCTCTGCCATTTTTTGCTACAATAACCTTGTGTGAACTTCCCCCAAAATAGCAGAACTACTGGTGACGTCTCCTCCTCTGGTTGGAGGATCGGGGGTGTCACCGGAAGCTCCGCCATTTTGTGCTACAATAACCTCATGTGAACCTCCGGCAGTGGAATGGCTCCTTGTGCCGTCCTCAACCCTGATCCCCACATGCCACATTGGGGGAAGTTCACCTGGAGGTTATGTCTGTGGAGATGCGGATGAAGAATGAAGAGAGGAAATAGAAGAGAGGAGAAAAGCAGATGCAAAGCAAGATACAAGACACAGAAGCGGACCTGCGAGACATGGAAGTGAAAGTGGTCAGCAGAGAAGGTAGGGAGACATTCAGAGAGCGTGAAAAAGAGAGAGTGTGAACAAAAATTAGAGTGTGAGAGTGAGAGCAAATATGGGTGTCACACAAGAAATCTATAGACCCTATATTTTTCATACATTAATCACAAGTGTATGATATTTGCTAAATTTGCCATTAAGGATCTAGTATTGTGAACACCTTTTTTGTTCTTTTGTAGATGGAGAGGAGGGTGTTTTTCAACATCTCACTATAGCCAAGTTTGTAGCTAAAAAGAAATAAGTAATAAATAGACAGAGTCATGGAAACAGCCTCTCCAGTGTGCCTGGAAGCTCTACCCTTTTGTGGAGGTGCATTGGAAGCTGTGGCATATTGCAAGGTTAAGGGATCAGGGAGACAGTAACAAAGTGGGGTCACATAACACAAGGTTATGTGAACACGTGGGTAAATGCGAGGCTACTCACAACTAGAGGGAAAGCAGTGGTTGGGGTAAGGGGGTGAGTGAGAGAGTATGCATGCATGGATGTGTATGTGTGTGCATGGATGTGTATGTGTATATGAGCACATGGTAAATGTGTCAGCATGGATGTCTATGTGTGTGTGTATGAGCATGTATGTGTAAATGTTATGTGAGCTTCGATTGGTGCATATGTGTGTTTGTGTGAGCATGGGTACATATGTGTATGAGCATGAATGTGTGTGTGAACATGGATGTGTCTGTGTGTGAGGGACCATGGGTGTGTTTGTGTGCATGAGCATGGATGTTTATGAGTGTGTATGAGCATGGATGTGTAAGTATGTGTGTGATCATATATGCGTATGGGTAAATGTGTCAGCATAAATGTGTATGTGTGAGTGTGTATGAGCATGTATGAGTAAATTGTGTGCAAACTTGGAAGTGTATTTGCAAGCATTTATGCATATGTGTGTATGTGTGAACATGGATGTGTATGTGTAAGTGCTTGTCTGTGAGCATGGAGGGTAATAACGTCTGCTGCTGCATTAAAAGTGCTTTGAGTCCTACTGGGAAAAGGGCGCTATATAAAAACTAGTTCTTACTAGTTATTATGCATGCGCATATGAGTTGGCATGAAGGTGTAAGTCTGTGTAAATGTGTAAAAATGTGTGCCAGTGTGCATTTAGGTTACTGGGGGGGCAAGGGGATGCCAAAATATAAGATCTGAAAGGCTATGTTCATGAAAAGGACACAGGTAGAAGCGGACAAACAAAGAAGACAGAAAAAAGGAGAACAAGAAGAGAAAAGAAAAGAAGCAGTAGCATTTCTTCTCTCTACATCTTCAATCTTGCAACTGCTCTTAAGGATGTAGCCTCAAGCGCTACTCACTCTTCCAGATTCTCATGTTTCCTACCCTGACACATGACAATCAACATCTTTCATTGCTCCCATATTGCTAAACGTGACTAGTAGAGGTCCCTTTCTGCATCTGGCTTCCTGAGTTAAAAATACATGCTACATTCCTATTACTCTGTTTTTACCCTTGTTAAGCAAAACTACTCTAACTTTCTTATCCTTAAATATCTCTTCACTACCTTCAATTACTTTCCTCACCCTGCTATGACTTTCCCTTCCAATAGTCTTATTGCCTTACTGCCTTACTGAATTTAAATGTAAAATACTGGCACAGTCTTCCACCTGCTCATGGAAACCTTTCGATATTAACACAAAACAAATATCTAACAAATTGACGAGCCAGTCAGTCCCAAGTCACTGTTACATACGGCGAGCCTCTACTGCAAGTTTCCTTTTGAATTTTCCCACTTCAAATAAATGGAGGATTATTGGACTAGGGGACACCTCTTTGAAGAGATCAAATTCTCTGACCCAAGAATTTAGCTGTGACCACAGAGAATGTGACAGCATATTAGAGGTTGTATTTAAAGAGCCCTAATTCCTGCTGTGTTTTAAGCCAAATTGGTTGTACTGGCCCTGCTGATTTATATAAGAAAATATACACAACACTGTAGATTGTTGAGAAGCTATGTCAGACCAAGGCTGATCTATTCATATAGACAAACTAGGTATGTCTATATGGAACTGAGTTAGTAGGGTGCACAAAGTAGTATACAAAGTAGCTACCAGGTTTGCTTTGCTCATACTGAGGATTAAATTTGGCTGAAAACTTAATGTGCATTGAAATTAAAACCCAACCACAAAGTCTCTTAAAAAACTAACAATACTGTACTAATACTAAATCAGTACCATAGCAGACACAAAACTGCCCAAATATCACAAATATTTTTGACAACTATTAATCTTGCACTTGTTAGTTGTACATTTACTGTCATGTTTATTTTCCTGCTCAGGTATAGACCAGCTCCACTAACTTTCTCAGTTTCCATGGAAACCATGTCTTGACCTCACAAATCAAAAACTATGTTTAGAATTGATTATTCTAGCGATTGAAACTGCTTGAGTTATAAGGAACAGCACAGTATAAGAATCTGTTAAAAAGGATCAATCGATGGATTTGACAGCATATTCACAACAATGTGCAGGGTATGCTTTTGAAAGATTGGACATTTTAAGTTTTTAGCACAAATGTTTTCCTTGAAGCTCTTTTTTTCTAGAAAAGACAAAAAGTTTATGAATCATTAAAGTACAGTACACGCACTAAAATAAATTGGTCCCTTTGTGTATTTGAAACAAAGTTAATTGTCTATTCCCAAAAACATGCAGAGGCAAGTCAAGCTTTGGAACTGTGGTAAAAATACCCTAGGTTAGAATTCTACTTCCCTGATTAAATAAGTCAAGGGATACAACAAGAAAAACAAGAAGAGAAGAAGCAGAGCTGCAGAAAAATGAGCCTAGGACATGGAAACAGTTGGAGGAGAAGGTTGAGAGACAGTGAGTAAGAGTGAGCGTGAAAGTGAAAAAGGGAAAAATAAATGAAATGCAAATGAAAATTCAGAGCTCTCTGTTTCACTTTCATGTATTTTGTTGGTGCTCATCCTAATCATTCCCCTTTTCTAGCCTTCCTGCATCATAACAAACAGTCTACTTTCTACTATCTCAAGCCGTGTCATGATCTATTCAACAAAAATAAAGCCAACATGGAGAAGCCATGTGTGAAAAAGTAAGTACACTCTTACTGCTTCCATAGCAATGAAGATGCTTAGTTGCAGACAGGAGCGGCTAATTAAATGCCCTTGATTAATTGATCTTTGGCAAGTGTGACAACCTCTTTAAAAGCCAAAGTGTTTAGCTTTTTGCTGGTCTGATAAACACAATGCCAAAGAGTAATGACATCGTCATTATCTTAGAGAAGCTATGGTTGCTGCCCCTCAATCTGGGAAGGGTTATTTCAGAGCAATTTAAAGGCCATCATTAATCCATATCCATATAACAATCATCTGTTCCTTAGCATGTGTAAAAATTGGAAAAATACAAATACAATCTCAAATGAACATCATTACATGACATATTACACTTTGTAATGAGTAATTCAACAAAAATAAAGCCAAAATGGAGAAACCATGTGTGCACCTCATGATTCTATAGCATGTAGAACGACCTTTAACAACAATAACTTAAAGTAATAATTTTCTGTGTGATTTTATCAGTCTCTCACATAGCTGTGGAAGTATGATGGTCAGCTCTTCTTTACAATGTTGCTTCAGTATGTTTTGGTATGTGGGCATTTGTTTATACACAGCTCTCTATTTCAATCAGGTTGAAGTTTGGACTTTGACTGGCCCATTACAACACCTTGATTTTTTCTTTTTCAGCCATTCTGTTGTAGATTTTCTGGTGTGCTCGGGATGATTGTCCTGTTAAATTACCTAACTTTGGTCAAGTTTTAGTTGTCAGACAGATGGCCTCACATCTGACACTAGAATACTTTGGTACACAGAGGAGTTCACAGTCGACTAAAAGTTTCCCAAATCCTGTGGTTTCAAAACACCCCAAATCATCACCTCTTCACCATAGTGTATGACAGTTGGTATGAGGTGCTTGTGCGGATATGCTGTGTTTGGTTTTCGACAAATGTGACGCTGGGCATTATGACCAAACATCTCCACTTTGGTCTCATTTGTCCAAAGGATATTGTTCCAGTAGTCTTGCTTTTTGTTCAGATACAACTTTTCAAACCTAGGCCATGTTGCCATGTTCTTTGTAGAGAAAAGAGGCTTTCTCCTGGCAACCCAAAACAAACGTACTTGTTCAATCTTTCTTTAATTTTACTGTCATGAACTATAACATTTAACATGCTAACTGAGGCTTGTAGAGTCTGAGATGAAGCGTCCACTCATGGGAAGATTGGCAACTGTCTTGATTGTGTTCCATGTTTGAATATTCTTTCTCATTGTAGAATGATGGACTTTAAATTGTTTGGAAGTTGCATTATAACCCTTCCCAGATTAATTGGCCAGCAACAATTGCTTCTCTAAGATCATTGATGATATCTTTCTTCTTTTGCATATATATATATATATATAAATACTATTATTAATTAGCAGCACCTGTCTGCTGCTTAGCATCTTAATTGCTGTGGAAGTAGTAAGGATGTACATAGTTTTGCACACATGGCTTCTCCATTTTGGCTTTATTTTTGTTAAATCTTGACACAGTGTAATTTGTCCTCTGTTGTTCATCAGAGGCTGTATTTACCTATTTTTGGACCTGCTAAGGAACAGATGAGTGTTATTATGTCCTGATATGTAAAACCATAAAATTCAAAGACGGTGTACTTTCTTTTTCACATGGCTGCATACTGTTCATTAAAGTAAAAAGCTACAAAAACACAATATGTTGTATACATGTATAGAAATTAAGACTGGGGATATTATGAACTATTTATATAATGCTAAAGTCTAGTAACAGTGGAATTGAATATATATTTAATTCTTAGCACACCTTCACAAGGAGCATTGCAGCATAAAGCAGATAATGTGTCAACAACCTGGTGTTATTTTTTTTCTCAACATAATACTAAAGAATTCAGTTTCAAGATTTACGTATGTTACATTAATGGAATGACTTCCATATCCCCCCACCCAATGTGCTCAAAGAAAAAATAGCATCAAACGTATTCTTTTGATGCCGAGATGTATTTTCCAGATACCCTGTGAACTCCCATTCTATCATGTTACACTGTCATGAAACCCATATGTAACAAAATGTGAAGACAATCATATCCTCAATGTCCTTTGTGAAGTCTATTAAGTTGCTATACAATATGTTATTTTCTCACTTTACTTTTTATTGCTTAGATAAAGGATGTTTATCAGAATTGTCATGCTAAATACAATAGGTATTGGTTGTCAAATACGTAATACAATACATATGTCAGATATATATATATGTCAGATAAAAACATATATATATGTACATCTACAAACCAACGACACAATTCAGATCTGGAGACGCGCTGTGGAGCTCACATTTTAGACAACCATGGTAAGATTAAATTGGTTTGTATTAACAGGCAATACATAGCTAACATACTAAAAATAGAATACTCTTTTGTATCTTACTACAAAGATCATGTTTGCACCCCAAAAACATAACAGACAAAGAATGTACAGATATTTTAATACTAAACAACATATCTTCTTTGTAATTTGCTGTGCCCTTTATTCATTTAAAATCAGATGGTCTCAATTTGTTATAATAAATTAACAATAACAAAGGTACCTATAAAAAGTATTAGTAGTAAATTAAAGGCAATTTGAAACACATAGGTTCTAATCCACATGTGAACTGGTAAATATTTAGTTAATTTTTAAAATATTATGCTGGCTACTGTCAGTCATAGTTCTGACTCAAATTTTAATATTTACAGATGTGTATATATATATACTATATATATATATAAGATATGGTTTGGGATATCCTTTCTCTTTTATTTTATTTTTTTTACAAAAAATAAAAAATTTGCATTTTTGTACCAAGAAAAATAAATATTTTTTTCCATTGCTTTTTTCAAGGTGGTCCCATCAAAACGTGCTGTGAAGCAAGGCTTTTTTTATATTATGATCTTCTCCTTCATTTACAGAAATCACTGCTTTGATATAAGCATCTGCAATGACACTGGCACTTGGAGGCCACCAGGTATATATATTACAAGCAATGTATTCATGCATAAATTGATAACACAATTCATAAACAAATCAATACAGTCAAATACATAATATATGGATAGACAGATAGATCAAAAATGTAGCCCTCCTGCTAACAAAATTGGTTACTTTTTATGTTTTCCTTTTGGATTTTAGCATATTCAGACATACTGGTGACATGTGGACCTCAGAACATTGAATTATCTATTTACTTGTGCCCAGTGTATAACGCCGGCTATAATGAAACTCTGCTTTTCATGAATGATATATTCAATAACCCTCAATGTCAAGGAGTTGTTCAAATGACAGGAGGTACACCATTTGTTACGTATATTTTTTCAATTAATGACAGTTCAACATGTGGAAGCTCATTTCAGGTAAGACTTAAAATAGTTCATTCCAAGCTCTTCCAGACTGTTTTCCAGAATGCGATATAAACATGAGTTTATGCTAGTGTACCAATACAAACAAAGCATGTATTTAAATCTGTAAAAATTTAGGAAATATATTTAAAGATGAAAAAAGATGACAGTAAAATGAAATATAGTTAATGGTACCATAAATAAGCAATGTAGCAAATATTTATTTTCCCTAGAAATAAATATAAATAAAAGGTAACAGAATATTTCCCATGTATTTAAAGCACAAAACGGAAAAAATATATATAAAACTTAATTTAGAACTTTTACTTTAGAGAGCAAACACTCTCATGTTCTGCTCAGTGGTTCAGGTCCCAATACGACAAGTATTTTATATGAGTTTCAGGTTCCTGTCACTGACATCCCAATGATGTCCTAGTGTCCAAGATGTCTGCATTAGAGAGAGAGGGTAATATGATATATAGATACTTTAATATGAATTGTTAACTGAGGAAAAAGTAAACACACTTATTTTTAGGAATGGCTGCAGAACCAGTGCTGCAGTGCATGGCTCTTTTGCGCCGGTTTTGGCTGCTTGAAGCAGCTAACCACTGGCAAGAAATTGCTTCCTCAGAAATCAATAGGAGCTTTTTCTGCCCATGTGTGCAGGGGGTATCATTTGACCCACTGGGACACTCATTTGATCCAGTGCTGGAGTTGGCTGTTTGTCAGTGCAGTGTGCAGGAGACGTTTTTGGCCCCGGCAAACATATAGGAGAGAGAATTCAAATGAATTTATTAATGCATTTGCAAAGGGGAAACAAAATTTTAATCTGAAGGGGGCACTAAGCTATCATATGCATAAAAGTTCAAGTGATAGCTAGAGTGACATTTTAAATAATCACCATGTTTTATAAGGTAGTATTAATAAATTCTGCATTATTATGTCGCTTCATGTTATACTTAATTTAAGCTATTACAGTGCCATAATGGTTTCAGTTTTACTTAAATACTGAAAAGTGTCAAGTGAATTACTTTCAATACCTATGTTTTACGAGCCCAACTGTAAAGGTCATATATCACTATGTTCAATAGTCTCAAAATGTAGAGCTCCAGGTGAAGAATAAATCTCTATAAACAGGAAAGGAGCTAAACCTTACTTTCTTTTATCAAAATGCTTGGCAATTACTCCCAAGGCAAGGTTCGAATGTTGCCCTATTAATATGACATACATCAGAAACAAATAAGTTCAATGTGTCTACAGTAAACTAATTGCAGTTAAAACTAATGTCCTATATTTTCTATTTCTTTCAACATGTAGTCTTCCCTTGTGTATTTTTTGTTTGTTCATTTACTTATTTATTTGTTGTAACAGATAACCTCAAGTCAAGGTGAGGGTATCTTCTCAGATTTCTCACAGATTGAAACAGTTAACATAAGTGGAATAATCAAATCAAAGGATCCGATTCTGGTGTTGTTACTTACAATCCAGAACTAAAATATTTATACTCCTGCGCTTACCCTCTAGAATATCTCATGAACAATACAAGGCTGGATGTGTAAGTAACTATGAGTATATTGTGTTCAAATGAAATTGAATCAACAAAATCCGGTTCGACATTAACTATTATATATAGTTGCATAGTGTTCTGTAGTCACTGTGGGGGAGGGGGGGGGAATCAAAGCAGATCTACCACTTTACCAAATTCTGCATTTTAAATTTGGGAATAAACCTATATAATGGTGCTTACAAATCTAAATAAATGCATGATTCAGTATTTATACTTAGCCAGATGCACACTTTTGAAAATGACAAGGATCAGTTATTAATATGAGTATAGCAAAAAATGTATCATAGCAATGAAGCAAATATTTTTCTCCTATAAAAAAACAAATATTTTTAAACACATAATATTCACAGTAATAAAGGTTACTTTGGGCGATGTTGAACCTATGGCACACGTGCCACAAAGGGCATATCAAAGCCTCTGTACTGGCATCAGGTCAGGCTGTCGACTGCTCTTTCCAAAACGCTCACTGGACCCAAATTAGAACAAAGTAAGCTCTCGTGATGCTTCTGGGAATTGATGCTGAGTTCTGTAATATGACATCATATCCCTGTGCTCAACATTGAACTGCATTCACTGGAGAAAAACAGAGATCTGCAGTAAGGTGAGATATGGGGAGAAAAGGGAGATATACATAGGGGGAGATTACAAGAAGTAGGACAGGGGGTTAATAATAAAGAGGACAGAAATAATGAGAAAAGGGATTAAAAAGGGGGGATTAAGAGTGAAAGGGGGAGGTATAGAGAAAATGGAGAGATAAAGAGAAATTTAAGGGAGAGGTAATCAGGAGGAGAGAGAAGGTCTGAAAAGCTGCCAAACACCTTCAACTGTTTTAATATATTTATAAACACTTAGATTTAATAGGATTAAACAGTGTTTGCCGGCATCTCAGATGGAACCCATGTGCTTCCGCCACTGCCCATTTCTTCCTTAAAATATGAGAAAAGAAAGGTTAAACATAGTGCAGATTTTTCTTCAAATTGATGCATTTATCCTCCAACAGAATTATATACTGTATGCTTGTGTGTGTTATGTGCAGTGTTGGCTCTTTGAGGTCTGCAACTTGGTTTCATGAAGATCATTGGGCACATAGGCCCAAAGAGTCCACCATCACTGCTTTAGGACAATCATTAATTATATGCATTCTCATTTACAGGAGTGGAAACAATATAGCAATCAACACAAACAACGGCAGTTTCATTAGCACACTCTCTCTCCTGTTGTTTGTGGTAAGTTATTAAGTAATTTTTTTGTTTCCCCGAAATAAATTGAGAGTTTATCATACATCAGTCAGTTTTATAACTCTTTCTGAAATCAATACCTGTATTTTTTTAATAGAAAAGCAATAAGCACAGTCAGTGTCTTAACAAGAGAAACGTGTTCTATTTGTCTGGAGTACCATTTTTATTAATCTTTTACAAGAAATGATGATAAATTGTGTCCTTTTTTCCACTGTTGGAACAGGCAGAAAATGCTGATCTTGGAGTACTTTTTATTTCAATAATGTAATGTTTTATACTGCAATTAACTTGCACAGTAACCATCAGTAGATGCTTTCGTGTTCATTTGCTATAATTTATAATGCTACAGCATGGTTGTTAATTCTACCATTTTAAACATTATTTATATAACACTATGTGTCTGTCTGTCTATCTATCTACTAACATTCTGCTGTTTACTGAGCAGTGTGTACATAAATTGATGTTCATAATTCCAGGATTCCAATTTCTCAAGACCCCTTATTATCCCTGCAACTGGAATAAAACTGAAGACAAAAGTGTATGTGGAAGTGAGAGCAAAGAACCTTACCGAAAAGTAAGAAACCCAGATGGTTGAATGTCTAGGGGACCCCCCATAAATTAAAAACACATAGACCAACATTGTAAGATTTAACATATTTATTTTTCCACTGGAAATTAAATACGTCAAGGTGGGCTATTTACAACCCACCATGACACACCAAACATTTAATTAATAAATAACTCAATAAATATTGATTAAATATTAATAAATATTAAATATTAACACAATATTATACCATAAACATACTACATAATGCATTTCTCATAAATAACAATGCTCTTTCAAAGCACAAAATAAACATAAACATAATAAAAACAAGCAACCCAGGCACAGGCATTCTGCTGCCACACTTTCTGCTGAAGCCACTAGCGTCCTCTACTAGCCCAGTGGCTACAAACTGCCATCACCAGGGCACTAAGCCCAGGGAGTGTTCTGCACTTACACACTAAGGCTTGTGCACCAAATCAGGGCCATACTGAAAATTGCCTACTACTGCACTATGCTGGGCAAAAATCTGTAACTGAAACGCCACCAAAACATATAAAGAGGGAAGGGTGGGACAACTTTCCTTTGTAATACATTTCTGATGGGTAATTCCCTACAGGGCTCCCCTATAAAAAGCATCACTTCCTGCCATTTAGTAAGCCCAGCCCACCTTGTCTAAGCACCCACCCGATAAACTTTTCACCCTATAACCTGTTGGCTTATGTCCCATCCAACCACAGTCATGTCGCCCTTCCCGGGGCATTTTAGCCCCTTCAGGGCTTCTCTAGCGACTCCAGAAATAATCAATGCTGTTCATAATTGCACCTTAGCTGAAACATATGATGCACTAAGCAAGCCTTTTCTCACCACAAAAGCCAAGAAGATTATTTAAATTAACTAAGAAATTGCGCAGCAGTAATTGAGTAGCATTTTCCCAATAGGAGTATTGAATCAACTAAGCTTTATGCACCTTTCCTTCTATCATATTAATAATATATGTTTATATGAACAAATAGCATATCACAACATTGAAACTTTTGAGTCATCAAATAAGTTTAATATGATATATAAATCAGATTGTAATATCTTGATATACAGGTTCAATGTGTTGCTGGATCATTGTTATGCCTCCACTTCTCCATTCCCATCCAACTCTACCAAATACGACCTTTTTGTTGGGTAAGTCCAGTCTTTAAGAAACGTGTAAGTATCAAAAACATGGATAACCATAGAGGTAAATCATGTAAAGTGCTTGTGATATGTATGATGCATAAAAACATTCTGAAGAATATGCAAAAGTTGTTTGTTAGGGGTAAGACAATCAAAAGTATTTGTACTTATCATTGCACCATGTAGGTTTTCTAAGATATAATAATACCTGAGATTAAACACTAAACAAAACATTGTAATGTCCAGCATCCTGCCATCAAAACAACAGATATACAGAATGAAAACTATTTAAATGACTTTAAATATTAAAGCAATTTAATATGTGGGTCTCTCTGTTTCTTACAAAATATACATAAATAGTTCTTCGCCAATAGTTATGGACTATATGAAGCAGCAGATAGCGTAGTGGCCCCAAACAAAACATATAGTAATCTAATTCCAGTACATGAAATGCAATGATAAGGGCCCACTGTTTTAAGCAGATTTTCTTTTACTTTAGGATCATGTAACATCACCCCACTGTTCTCCTGCCTCCAAAGATGGATCCCAAATCAGGCCAGCCATTTTTGAAATATTTTGGCCTGGCCTGGGAGGGGGGAGCAATTGCTCTCCTGACCACAGGATACAGTGCCCTTGCTTAGTGGTCAAAATAACAATATGCAGAGTACAGACAAACAGACAATAAGTGGCACACAAGATATATTCAATATATATGAATTCAATATAATATGATTAGGTTAATTCACTGAATACCTTAGCTTAAGAGAATAACCATAAAGCATAAGAGTTTGGTAAATCACTAGTTGCTTCATTTGTCTATTAAAAAGAAATTATTTTTCTTGTATAATTTTGACTGTGACATTATACCTATGCCGTTTCCTCACAGGTGTACAAAGGACCAGTTTACGACCGTGCTTGATAATGGAGACAATCAATACGCTCGATTTTCATTTTCAGCCTTCCGATTTCTAGAACAGTATGGTCAACCTGTCTCAACATTTTACTTGCATTGCATTACTCGACTTTGCCTGACGACAACTTGCAGTAATTTTAAACCAGTAAGTTTGGTTGCATGAAAATAAAAACATTTGTCAGTACAAAAGAACTCTCATTTACAACACATGTTCACAGGTTTGTGGAAGAAAGCGGAGAGAGATCCGAGCAGCCTCCAGCTCTTCAACATCTTCACCCATTTCTGATCCAGCAACTATTACTTCCACTGGGATTATAACAAGTAGGGAAGATGGTATGTATAGCATGATGGAAAGTATGTCAGAATACAGAAACTCTAATGCTCATATAAACATTGTAAAATTCGTAAAAGGAGGCCAATATGCAAATGTCTGCCACATTCAGATATAATAACCGTTAAATAGTGTAAATAATGTAGTCAAGCTTCAAGATGATGGATGGGCTTCATGAATGAAGTTACATAGGCTCTTCAATATCAATAGCAGTGGTCTTTTGTCCCACACATTTCAGAATACATATATTCCAGAAAATGTAGAGGTATAAATCAGTATAAATGTAATACATGGAATTCATTCAATAACAGTAGTAGATTGAATTTCAACTATGCAGCATTCAGTGTTTTCAGACAATGATCCAGGAAGAAACAGATCAAATATAAAATAAGTAACAAAAAATGTAATAAAGTAAAACTTCAAGTTAAAAAAACCCAAAATCCTTGTAAGTATCACAGCTGAAAAGTATGACGCAGAGCATTTCGCTCTACTGGGGTTTCTACCTTTTGTGGTTTTAGCTTTTATACACAGTTCTTTTATACCAACACTTTCCATTAGTATACTTCTGGGTTTTCGTGTTCATGTTGTCAAGGCTTGGGGGACAAGAAGGCCACTATTGATATTGAAGCGCCTGTATACCTTCATCCATATGTGAGTGGACTACCAAAGAGCACCATTTATTGAAGCACTGCCAAAAAACACAAAAGCATTGTCTTTTTATTTTTCATATAAATTGGTATTATGGTGATGAGTAGTTAAAAAAAAGAAACAATGACCTCATTGAATCATTTGTAGTCATAATTACAACAAACATTGCCTTTTTTACATGTAATCAAATGTTGATATAAAACTAGTGGCATGCACTGTCATGTTACCTTATTCAAACTGATATTTCACCCAAAAATTCATCACATTCACTAAAGGTTATATTCTATAGATTTGGGTATAATCAACCGTTTTCTATTTATAATCTTAAATATGTATTCTTATGCATAAAAGTGTTAAAAGAATTAATATCCCCAGGGATTTAAATCGATTATAATTTAATTTCTAAACAGCGTAATGCAGATTTTGTCCTTATGCTGCACTTTTTGAAATCCAATGAAACATCAATTTAAAAATAAATAAATCAAGAGGTATCTATTTTCCAAAAAATGTTTGTTTTAAATATGTTTATTTTCTTTTACAGATGAATCAGTAAGCAAAGACAGCAGTAAGTATCAAAGGATTTTTCTTACATTTTATTCAAGTATGAACATATTTTTTAAATAAAAATGGAAGGTGTGTATTAAATTATCATTTGACACAAATTAAATGTGTTGTTCCACCTATTCTGTTGAATGTAACACTTTTATAACTAAATGCAGCATAGAAAGTGCTGGTAAGTGTCAAAACCTTTGGACACCTTTTTGGCAAATTTTGTCTCTTTCAGAATTTCTGACATGAACAATGTCACGTGATTCAAAAGCAGGCACTGATTTGTTGTTTCTATAGAAACTTCGTAAAAGTCTTTGTAAGAGTCTTTATGTTGTTTGTATAATAAATCTCAGTTTTCTAACATATTTTATTTGTGGATTATCAAGGTGTTACAATATTAAAATACAGAAACATCACAAAGAACCATAGGCAGTATCATTTATGCTCCAGCGGAGAGGAAGGTCTTGACAATTGTCAAAAGAGTAGCACTAACAAGGCACATACGATATGTGTATCTTTTCTCCCTTCTTTCTTTCACTGTGCCTCTGTGGACATTACCTCCCGGAGATGGGAGGGTCGGGGTAGAGGACCTCACCAGAAGCTCTGCCTTTTCCCCCTAAGAGAACCTTATGTGAATGTCGGCCAAATGACTGAAATGAGCTTCTGGTGATGTCCTATTGTCCTGATTGGAGGAAGCTCCATCATTTTGCCCTAAAATAACCTCATGTGAACTTTGGCCAAAATGGCAGAGCTTCCGGTGACGTCCTCTCCCATTAATTGGAGGATCAGGGAGAGGATATCACTGGAAGCTCAGTCAATTTGCCCTAATAAAACCTCATGTGAGCTTCCTCCAAAATGGTGGGGCTTCTGGTGATGGGAGGACCAGGGATGAAGACGTCACCAGAAGTTCGCCAGGATGTTCTGTCCACAAAGATGTGGACAAAGATGGAAGAGAGAAAACAGAAGATTGAAGAACAAGGAGATGTGGCGAGATACATTAGCAGAGGTGGGAGACATTCAGGAAGCATGAGAGAGTGAACGAAAATGAGAATGACTGATAGGTTCAGAGAGTGAATGTGGCCCCTGGTTCTCGTCCGAAATGAATGGGCAGGAAACTAAATTCGTTGTCTAAAAATGTATGGGCCATAAACAAACTGAAAAATGTGTCAAAATTGTTTTTGGCCCATTTGCACATGTCTGAACAGTGTGCAAAACCTTAGTGGTCTTATACCATCTTGTCAAGAGGTTACAGGCAGATTCCCGAATCCTAATGGCTATGGAGCAGTAAACCATATTCTTAAAGCATTATGACTATTCATGGAGTTCAGGAGCATAGAGATTGGAATGATACAATACAGTTGCACATTTCAAACTCACATAGTCAGCTGTTTTTATCCCAGCCCAGACTATGTTTATTGGGGAGGCTATGTAGGTGGTGGTAGGTTGCTCCAGTAAGTCTTAGGATCGCCCTTTTAAAGAAAGTCTACCGCCATGTTGGTAATATGTGCGGAAAAAAGCCAGGCCAAAAGTGGCAATGCCTAGTAAAATAAAAAGTTGGATAGGGGTACATGGACAGTTGATGTCTAGTTTATTGTGTGAAATATATATACAGTGAAGGAAAAAAATATTTGATCCCCTGCTGATTTTGTATGTTTGCCCACTAACAAAGACATGATCAGTCTATATAATTGATTCTAGATTTTTTTGTTATTATTCTGTCTCTCACTGTTCAAATAAAATTATAGACTGATCATGTCTTTGTCAGTGGGCAAACCTACTACATCAGCAGGGGATCAAATCATGTTTTCCTTCACTGAATATATTAGTGATATTCATGAGATGTACTATTTTGAATCTTGTCAATGTTCGTTGCGAATCCATGCGGCATCTTTAATTAGGAGAGACTTTTTCTAGAGATATCCAAAGCTGGCCAGTGGGAAAATAGCCCACCCACTAACTCTAGAAGTTGTAAGTTTCTAAACTGCTTGAGGCTTAATTATGGAACTTAGTTCTGCCACACAAATTTTGAAAAATAGACCATAGAGATAATGCAGGGTATGCACAGGTAAACATTTGAGGCAAATACAGGATTTTGGTGGAAAAAGTTAATCTTTAGTACATTAACTGTCATTTAAAGTCCATATGGGACTAGAGCTTAAGATCGCACTAAAACCTTGAAAGAGCGGGTACATAATTCAGTTAAAAAATCTTGAAAATATCAGCAGCTATATGGGTCATTAGGTTTTTAAGATCCTTCTGGCACCACCTAAATGAAAAAGATTTATGTAGACCCTCTATCCTTTCATTAGGCAGCATCAGGTTCAAATTCTTTGACTTTCAGTAATTTATTTTAAGGTTTGATATTTTCTTATACAAACTAAATTCTTACTTGCAAGTCACATTACAGAACAAACTTGCTGACTTTTGGTTAGCCCAACTTCGTGATTTAGAATATAATTATTATAAAAATACATCTCAGTAAATAACTCTTGAATTCAAAAGTTAAGAGTGAAAATAAAAATAAAAAGTTAAAACAAATTTACTGACAAGCCCCAATAAAACTGGGTTATATTACTTTATGATAGGTCACTTTAATGCTGTATGGTTAATTATACTGTATGTATAAATGTGGGCTTAATCCCATTGTCAATATGTGTCTCTGTCATTTCCATACACTAAAATCGTTCTAATGTAGCCAAATGCTAATTATCAAACTCAAATTAATCTTCCTTTAGGTCTGTTTATATTAATCTTCATTTTCTGTTATCAGCACTATCAGAAATATAAATACTTTTAAATCTTTTCTTAGTGTTCATGTCACAATCTTCAAAAAGCATATTTTCTAACCCACCTGCCTGCTTAGAGCTCCTGTACATTAAATAATATATTTGTTATAAATTAAGAATATATTCATTATAAATTAAGTAATTAAATTATTAGGTATTGTCATGCAGCGAAACTGTCTTTCAAACAGTGTTTTTTTAATACAAAAAAAAACATACCCTCAAGTGAGTGTGTCCTCAAATATGTATGCATTTGAATAATTAAAATGAGTCCCTTTTAAAAAGGAGAGTGAATTAAAAAAATGTAACCATTGTATTAAAACCTCTTTTCAATCATGCTGGATTATTAGCTAATGTGTAAAAGATGTAATTCTAGTTCTTGCTAATTATTATAAGATAGTGTTTTGCACTTAATAAAAATGCAAATCTAACTGTGTTATTTCCCATACATATTTCATATAATTAATGTATGTATGAATCCATGAAGCTACAAAACTCAGTCCTATAGGTTATTACTGTAGCTTCCACTTAAAATATATGTAGGATGTTCTAATTATTGTATATTCATTTTTCAAGGTGCCTCTTATGCTGATTCACAAGATATTATAAGAACTGCCGTTGGATTGGGAATAACTGTTGGATTTTTGGCATTACTTTGCACTCTTATGGGAGGGATTGTTTACCTTATGCACAGAAGACTGCAAAAAGCTAGATACCTGGATAAGAACACCTTTCATTAAACAATGAGAAAAACAGCTGTCTTATGTAAGCTAAGACTCTTTTCATCTGAACCCTGCATATGTTTTAGCATTTAGAAATTTAGAATTTGGCTGTACTAAACTATTTAAATATCTATGTTTATAATGATGGCTGTTTCTATTTTTTTTATCACACAAATAAATGAATATAAATAAATACATGTTGGCATCAAACCAGTATATGTCATCCATGGAAAAGATAGAGACTTCTGTGGTTATGAAAGATTATCACTAAAATAAATATATACACTCTTTTATTAATGATAGGCTTTGATACAAATTTAACATAAAACTTAAAACAAATGTACTGCCCAGTCATGCCCAGCATCCAACCACATTTCCATAATACCAGGTCGATCATATTTTTCATCACTTACCAATAACTTTTTGGTTGACAAGCTTCTTCCATTTGCTTGCAGACATTTCAGGTTGCTAATACATACTGCTTGGTTAGCAACTCTTAAAATGTTTTAATGTGGCTACCTCTTATCTGTACAAATTACCCATTACCTCCTCGACCATCCCTGAAAGCTGACTCAAATCTACTCTACCTACCTATTTATTTCTATCTAAGGACAAGGACAACAAGGGGAAGTCAGCCAAAGCAAATAGTTAAAAAAAATGTAGGTAAAGTAAGTTCCATAGTTCTTATGCTTATAGGATACAGGATAGTACTGTGTACAGGGTATGAATGTGCACAATATATAACTCAGAATTAGAAAACATAATTAGTGTTTAGTATACAATCAAAGAAAAATAGTTATACTCCCCTCGAAAGGTGCAGCAATTGCCAAAGCGAAATCTCAACTCATCAATCCAAAGTCAAAAATGGAAAACAAAAAAAAATAGTGTAGTATGTAAAACAGATGGCAAATGTACAATGCTTATAATGCACTCACAATTTAGGAGTAATAATTTAGTATAGAGATCTTTGAAATATTTTCTATTTTTCGAATCTGTTAAAAACAGAAAAAAGCACACCAATGTACAATAACCAGAATCAAATGAGTAAAAAAGAATACAGATACACTCATAAGTGGTTCTCATAATAGGATTTATACTGCATATATATATAGATGAAAGTCCATTTGCAAGTAGAAAAACCAAGGTCCTAAAGCAATTCTACAAGAACAGCCTGGCTTCCACAGGAGAGATAAGAATACAAATGTAAATATACAAAAGTACTTAATAGCTAAATTTCTGCCATGTTCAAGTATTAAAATAGGAGTTAGTCATGGGGAAGCCTTTCCTCACTTTATGATTTTGAATGCTATTCAACCAATCGGTGACAAGTTTGTGTCCCTTGTACTTCACGACCCAGGACTCCTGAATTTGTACTCAACACTGCGCACGTTTTCCGATATTTCGGGCTACAAAATAAATGACTCTAAGTGCAAGGCCTTAAACATTAACCTGGGAGACCACGTATTGAAATCCATCGCAGCTAGCTTCAAGTTTACCTGGAGGCCCACGTCAATCTCCTATTTAGGCATCAAAATCACCAGCTCGCCTTCGACAATGTACCAAGCCAACTACACACCACTGCTGACCTTCTTACGCACGGAAATTATGCAATGGTCAAAGTACTCCATCTCCTGGCTCGGGAAAATCTACGTGATCAAAATGAACGTCTTGCCCAAACTGCTATATTTATTCCGCGCTTTACCTATCCCCATACGCAGATCTAAATTGGATTCCTTCCAATCCTTCGTATTCAGATTCATATGGAACTTTGAAAGGGCTAGAATCAACAGACGTACGATGTACATGCCCAAACATAAGGGAGGCCTCAATGCACCTAACCTATACCTTTATTATCTGACGGCTAGAATTTCACAGCTGGAATCCTGGTCCATCCCGGAAGGCACTCTCCCGTGGGTGGAGATTGAACGGGGCTTTGTTTCACATCGTCAACTTTAACACATACTCTGGACGGATGTCTCGGCTCTCCCTGGCGTTACCTCTTTATCATTGAGCTTCTCTCTCCATCTGGAAGTCATGCCGTTTTGCCCTGAACCTCGCCAGTGCTACCTCCCCTTTAACTCCCTTGTTTTATAACCCAGCATTCCCAGCGGGATTGGATCCGCAGAGTTTCCAGTGGTGGCTATGGAAGGGAATTGTGAGATTGGGCCTACTGGTTCATCAACATATGAAACGCTACGTGAGACGCTGCATATTCCACCCACGGAGCTATTTCGTTATCTCCAGATCAGGCACTTTCTGCTATCACTTTTGTCGAAACACCGTCTGGCCGAAGCTACCTTGTTTGAGAAACGCTTCCTCCCGTGTAAGCGATTGAAACACAATGTATCTGAGTACTACGGCCACTTCCTTGCGACATTATACGGTGAACCACCTTCATATAGGCAACACTGGCATTCAGACCTGAACAAAGACTATCCAGCCGAAGCGTGGGACACGGCGGCGTTCTCCTTACATAAAATTACAGCATTTCTTTCACACTAGTGAAAGAAAGGCTGTGCAAGGTCATACCACATTGGTACCTCTCCCCGTCGCACTTATCCAATATATTTCAGTCAGTCAATAAAGCCTGCTTCAGAGGATGTGGCTTGCCAGGTACTTACCTACACGCGTGGTGGTCTTGTACATCCATCCAAGCACTCTGGAGAGAAACCTTCCACAAGCTCTCCCAAGCCTTAGGTCTTACGCTTAGTGGAACACCGGAGGTTGCCTTGGATGGTGATGGACGTCGCGGAGCCTGGATTATCGGTCCATAATCACAAACTCATTCATCGCATCTGCGCGACGATTAAGCTAACGAGCTAAGGAGATGGAAGGGGAAACTGCCTATTTCAGCCGAAATACAGTCCGCTATCTGGGACCTCAGTGTTATGGAACAACTTACGGCCAAAATGAAAGACGAGATGCCCAAATTTGAAGCCATTTGGGAACCATGGCTCTCTGTACACACGGATGTTTCCGTTTCTACCCTGCTCCATCTCTAAAAAGCCACATCTCCTGCTAGAGTTGACATCTCCTTCTCCATATTTCTTCTCCCTCCCTCTTTTCTTTTTCCACTTTCGGTTCTCTCTCCCCTCTCTCTCTGACTTACTTATATACTTAAAAACCACGCTTATGTGATGTTCATAGTAAGCAACGCCTAATGTAGGCTCATATAAAAAAGAAAAACACAGATAAACCTATATAGTAAAATAGTGCAAAGTACAAGAGCAATGCATTTAAATGCTCTAGTGCATGTGCTTGCTCCTTAAATTTATATAGAGGGTTGATGGAAAGAGCTTCACCATGTTCACCCTACTTTACAGTGTAATACTTTCTTCTTAATATAAACACTATACATTTTGAAAAGGATGAAGTTTATAATGTAAAATAGCAGTTCAGATGTAGAGTTGTAATCAAACCATAATTTCTGGTGCCAAACCCTTCAGAAGAAATACCTCTTTAGTACTTTTGTTTGTAAGAGTACATTAAGGTGAACGTTACTATACCTGCTGGTATCAGCTACAGGAACAATCTTTTTTATATCATGTCTTAATAAAAAATCAAGTGGGATGGTCAACACTACAGTTCTTCTTTCACCTTGAATACATTATTAGGGTACAAAGAACACATTGCATAATTAGTATAATGACTAACTAGGTGATTGTCCCGGAGCCCAGGTGCAGGGGATACTACAGACGGAAAGAAACGAACAACAGACTGATTATGATGATATGGTTTATATTGCCGAAGAGAGTATAAGTCTCTAGGCTGGAAGCCCGATAGTGGGGCGCACAATAGTAGCCCTCTGGATGGGGTGCACTCGGTAGGAAGCCCGCTGAATGGGGCGCACACGGCAGGTTGCCCACTTACAGGGTACTCAGCTTGGGAGATACAAAGAGTCAAACATATCATGAATAAAGGCATAATTAGTTTAATTTTAGTGACATTTCACTAAAAGAGAAAGGTTCTTTATCAAAACTGTCAAAGTTTTGCCATTTTTGTTTCATTTTTGTTTTAGTTTTCTTAATGGCTTAATTATTTTCAAAATGTTATTTTCTCTGTGGAGAATTATTTTCATTTTGAAAGTGGTTCCTCAAAGCAGGAATGGATGAGCTGACAAGCTAAGCTTTGAGTTTCTATTTTACACCCTATTGTGTAAGTTTAATGGGGTATTCAGACAGTTATGATACTGTACGGGGCAACATTTTTTACACTTTTTGATCTGGACTGTATTCCATTAAATAATATAAAACCCATGTAGTAGGGGTCCAGATACATTTTTCCACTGTATTTGTGGGCCAATTTTCATTGTTTTGCTCTAGTTATATTTAGGTAACACATTTATAAACTATATATTTCTATATATCAATATTTATAGTGAATAGTCCAATCTGACCTGAGTATGCATCACAAAGGGGCAGATCCACAAGGTATTTTTGTATAAGATTTTGTGTGTGTGTGTGTGTTAGCATGGATCCATGTGTAGGGGGCAGTAGCGACTCTAGAAACAATATATATGGGGGCACACAAGATACCACAGTCAAACTGGGGGGGGTATTAAATCATACCACCTTGAAATCCTTTAAACAACACAATACCTTAACTTTTGCACTAAATGATTTCAGGGCCTAATATTAGATCCTGCTGCTGCATATATATATATATATTAGCCCCTGCTGCCCATATATATTAATATTAGCCCCAGGTGCCGATATATATTAATACTAGTC
>VKOC01023913.1:0-10187 GCA_009364415.1 Spea multiplicata
CATACAATGTATGGCGGCTGTTGCCGCCCCGGGGAGGGGCCAGACATGGCCCCCGATGCCGATCTCGGCCTTGCTGAATGCCTCGACATCGAGGCATTGCAGCAAGGCTGTTTAAGCGAAGAAAGTGATCCTTGATCACTTTCTAGCTTATTTAACTTTTTGACGGTTCAGGACCGTCAAAGGTCATTCAGTGACCTTCTTGTCATGACGGTCCTGAACCGGCAAAGGTCGTGAAGGGGTTAAGGTAGTTTCTGCCCCTGGCTGCGTCTGTTTGCGGTGTGGCAATGCCTGCTACCTTTGCTGGAGTAGACGGCTTATGCTAGGGCATAGTGTTTGAGCTCTGGAAGTCCGCTGCCAAACATCATGGACTAACAGTGTTTGGATGCTTTGCCCTGGGGTGAAACAGGGCAGTGGGTCGCCAATTGCCCACTCATTCACCTTTGATTTCCAATGCTGCTTACGCTAGGGCCTAGTGTTTGAGCTCTGGAAGTCTGCTCCCAAACGTCTGACAGGCACCGTCTTGGTGTGAAGGGAGGAGGAGCCCAATATGCAGGGGGGGTTGAAATCCAAAAATCAAAGTCAGTAGGTAAACCGAGGTCAAAGTTCAGGCAGCAATCAACAAGCAAGGTCTGTAGGTAATCCGGGGTCAAAGTTCAGGCAGCAATCAAGCAAGGTCAGTAGGTAATCCGCGGTCAAGATTGATGCAGAGTGCGGGGATGACGTCATGTCCCGGCGCTCGGGAGCAGTAAAGCAGCTGGATGGAAGAAAGAAAATGAGAAAGGTAAGAGATGGGGAGAAAGGGGTGTGAGTGCAGTGTATGTGTATATATGTTGGTGTGAGATGGTCAGTGTATGTGTATGGTCAGGTGTGTGTAAGAGCAGTGTAGGTATTTGTGTGTTTGTCAGCTGGTGTGTGTATATATATATATATATATATATATATAATTCGGATTATATATATATATATATATATACTATAAGTATATGTGTTGTGTGTAAAGGCAGGGTGTTGGTGGAGGGCAGCGATATAAATGTGTATGTATGGACAGGCGTATGTTAGTACATGGCAGTGTATGTATGTATATGTCTGTATAACAACCAGCCAATCACCATCGCTTGCCGTGATTGCCGTGATTGGTTGGTTTTTCTATACTGGGTAGAGGGGTAGTCTTATACGGCTAGTATAGCCCAAACTCCATATTTTAACTGGAAAAGTTGGGGGTCGTCTTATACACCCAGTCGTCTTATACGCCGGAATATATGGTAATAAACCAACTTTTATAATATAATAAAATAACTATAAGAAATGTACCCATTATTTTTAATAACACCCATTAAATTTAAAATTGGATATATTATTTATTAATAATAGATCTTTAACCCACTGCACTACTACTATTCTTAAACTTAACCTTACATTAACCCTATAAATCTAATCTTATTTTGAGTTTTTGTCCCACATTCTTCCATCCGCATACCTTCCAACAGCCCCTACTTTTTCTGGGGTTTTTTTCAGTCCTGCCCCATCAAATTCAGGTTGTTGGAAAGTATGCCATTGTAAATAAGTTGCAAATGTTAGCCAAGTATGTAAAAGTGGTCTAAAATCCTTCTATGAATTATATGAAGTAAATAATCCCTGTTTCTCCAAGGCCAAATTGCTCAGAGCGTTTGTCTAAATCTCAGACGACTGCTCTGAGCAACTTGGCCTGAGAGGAACAGGGATTTTATTTTAGGGCAAGGCACACTTCAGAGCACTTGCACTTTATTGGTTGATGCCAGGCAAGCCCCCTGCCGGTGACCAATAGAGTCGCACACACAGACCTTTAAATCTGCTGCTGCTGTAATGTGTTTGTTAACCCCGTATTAACCCCTGCTAGGAAACTGGTAGAAAACGAAGATGGAAACGAACACGAATAACGTATACGAATATTCGCCCCAAAACAAACACAGGAATGGGCGAATATTCGTAGAATACAAAGATGTTTTTTCCCGAAGACCAACACGAAGACTTTGCCGGCGCCCAAGTCTAATACATACATATAATATACCGTATTTGCTTCATTATAAGACGACCCACCAAAATTTGAGTATTAATTTACAAAAAAAAATGCCTGAATATAAGACCTGATATGCCACTCTGCCCCCCTGATATGCCTTATACCCCCTTGTAATGGGTTGCTTAGTTAGGGTTATAGATACTCTATGAATCCTTCGTCTTTCCCTTAGGATAGTCTCCAGCCTCAAAAGGCTAATAGATGGATCTTTGTCTTAGATCACAAAGTTATGGTTAATGGGGTATTTAGGGTTAATTTAGGGGCAGTTATGCTTAATGGGTTGTTTAAGGATAATTTAATGCTGAGGGTTAATTTAATGAATTTAAAAAAGTTAACTTAAGGTGCAGTTGGAGGTAAAGGGGAATGTATTTATCTATAAAAGTATGGTGATATTCTCTGAATGATTCGAATCCCAATGAAGGCAGAGAGTGATTCAAAGATTCGGAGCAAAGGTGTTCGATGGGGCTGAAGTCAGGGCTCTCTGTGGGCCAGTCAAGCTCTTCTACACCAAACTCATCCAACCATGTTTTTATAGACCTTGCTTTGTGCACTGGGACACAATCATGCTGGATTAGAAAAGGGCCGTCCAAAAACTGTAATACTACTCAATTCATGAAGAAAGTCCAAAAGAAAGTCCAAAAATATTTAGCAACAAAGGTTCATAGGCAAATGCAATTCATGTTTCCCTCCTTGGCTGATGGCTCCATGAAGGAAATTAAAAAAAGAAAATGTAAGGAAGATGCAATAGTGTAAATCCCTAGGATAAAAATTATTTAAATGGTTAAAAATAACTCAAAAGACAGACTCCATTTAAATGTATACAAAGCAATTTTATTGCATATCAGACTTTCTGACGTGTGGTGTATATATCCTTGTAGTGGCGTAATAGCACTCCAAGCTAGCACCTCCACGTGTATATCCAAGTTTAGAAATTCATCACTGGCATATCTAAAAAAAACTGCAGCCTCTCAGTAAGTCCAGGTCTCACACACATTAGCAAACCTCATTCTCTACGTAATAACGTATAGGGTATAAAAAAAAACCTTTTTTTTATACTTATTGCACATTTAGCATCAGCATTTGATACCATATAATATTGATATATTAGTACAAACTTATTTGCACATATGTATAACTTATCATTCTTCCAGGAATCTGGGACAGTTTGAATGCAACCACACTGCACACATCTCAATTTACAGAGGAAGCCATCAATCCTCTGTAGCCAATTCTCACAAACAACATCAGCATGGGTCTCATTGATCATTGCTGTTAGGCTACGCTGCCTCCCATTTCTTTACCCTCACCCATAAATCTTTCCTTGTTACCTGGCTTTGTTTTCTTATGTAGTACCTAATCGGATAGTTTTCTTAGCCTTATCCTTTTCTACA
Source organism: Spea multiplicata (assembly GCA_009364415.1). Classification (NCBI taxonomy): domain Eukaryota; kingdom Metazoa; phylum Chordata; class Amphibia; order Anura; family Pelobatidae; genus Spea; species Spea multiplicata. The sequence goes on from VKOC01023913.1 coordinate 3,445, forward strand.
CCCTCAGAGCTTGCCTGTCCTGGCTTTTAGGCTACAAACTACAGAGGGCAGTTTCCTGATCACCTGTCACTGGGTACCTATGCTATTAAACTTAATGTTAAATCTTTCTTATCTGACTCCAACTCCTCTGTGTTTTGTTCGCCACACAGTTGTTTTCTTTAACCCTGTCAGCTTCTTGCAGCCCTGCTACGCTACTTCTATAACATAGCAGTTCCTCAATCCCATGCTATTGGGTCCTTGTACTTTCAAGATTTGTCTTCTGGTAGTTTGGGCAGGGCCGTAGAAAGGGTGAGGCGAGAGAGGCTCTCGGCTTGGGCACAGCTGCAAGGGGGCGCACAGCCGCCCAATCAGCAGCTGCAGCCTGCAGGACTGGTTGGTTGACTAAAGCAGAGGTCTGAAATGACAGACCTCACGCTCCCCAACCAGCCCTGCAGGCTGCAGCTACTGACAACCGAATATCCAATGTAAATGTAAAGAAAAATGTATGAGACAATAAATTAATTTATTAATACCAGTATGAAAAAACTTAATACTAGCAACTCACACGTTTTAGAGCAGAGTATTGCTTTTTTTGTTGGTTCACTTCAAGACCCAACAGTGGCAGTAAATTCCTTTTTCCCTTCACCCTCATCAGAAGGCTTAAATATAAAACAGGAAATTCACCACAATTGAGCAGTATGCAGTATTGAACATAATTTTGGCCCATTTGCGCATGCAGTATGTTTCAGGCAATCAATTGGGTATCCTGCCCATTGAGTTAGGCCGAATTGTTTTATTTGGTAACCTAATTAATTGTCTGGTGCCCACATTCACTCACTTGCTTTCTCTCATTCTTGTTCACTCTCTCTTACATGGAGAATCAGGGAAAGGGCATCACAGCAAGGGCCGCCATATTGCCATGCGTTCAAGTGAGGGCAAAATGAATGTGCTTTTGGTGACATCCTCGCTGACGATTTTGGCTGGAGTTATTGTCTATGGAAATACGGACGTGGAAGTAGTCGGGAGAAGCAGGAATGGTCAGCAGAGAAGGTAGGGAAACATGGAGAGCTTGAGAGCATGATGGAGAGAACGAGATTGTAAGAGTTTGTGAGTGAATGTGGTCCCACAATTTTCAGAACAGAATTCAGAGCTTTTTGCTGATGCATGTGGGTTCTGGCCTCATATTTGTGGCTTCATACAGATTGTTAAATTTACCAAAATTCATTAAATTTGTAATTTTGTATGAATCTGGATGCACAAGTTAAAAATATACTATTTTTCGATATGTTATTGGCACATTTATTTCAGTTTCTTACAGACTCTTAATTTTCCTTTCAATATGTTCTGTATATTCAGTGCTCTCTTATGCACCATTATCTTTCCTGTTAGGGCATGATTCCTTTTCTTTAGGTCAGTCTAGCACCCCACTTCTCTTTACCTCTTTTGCTAGAAGCCGAAGGATCTAGCATACATCCTTTACCACGCACTGTATACCGGATCCTGAAATGAAACGGTTAGTTATCATTTGCATATTCATAATGCTTCTCCTGAGATTTTTACTTTTACTTAATGTAATAAAGTTTTACTTTATGTAAGGAAGACTTACTTTAATGAGACGGTAGTGGGTATATGCAACAACATCCCCGCAGAAAAACCTTAAGGTCCACAGAACCCCCGACATTTGTACTTTTATTATATGTAATAAATTCTTATTTTAACAACCTTTCCTGCAAATAGTGTACCCATGTAAACTATATACTGTTTTTTTTTCAAGGAGAGAGGGCTTTCTTTTGATATCTTAGTTAGATAATTAGCTGATAATTTGAGGAAAACCCACATTTTTAATATAATTTTCCCCTCTGAATCCTCACAAAATTAGGTAAAGTGCCGGAAAATCCCCTCCACATGTATCAAATACATCATTTATATAGAATTTCCATACTTTCCCAGCACATTATTTTTTACAAAGCTGTAGAATTTTTACATAAGCATACCTGGTAACTACTGGGTTCTGGCTACCCGGAGCCTTCCCTTGTGGGACATAGCCAAGACTGTCCACTGACATCAGCTGGCGGTCCCGTGACGTCGGTGGGCATTCCCCCTGACATCAGTAGGAAGTTCCCGCTGACAAAACCCACAAAAGTATATATTTCTGTAAAGCACTCTTCATGCAGCTTTTTGGCTACCAATCACTGTCAAAGGTGGCCACAGAAATTATTTCCTGCGCTTTTTTCCCCCCAACACTTCTGTGTTGCTTAACTTTTTTTTGGCATAGGGTATTGACAGAGAAACCCGGCCAAAATTGTTTAGCTGCATCTCCTGATTATTGAAATACCCCACACAGGGCCATATCCATTCCTTACATAAAATACCCTATAGGGTAGTTTTTTCATACTTATGGCTTAACAGGTTTGGGAGTTGTGTTTTTTTTTTAATTATTATGTTTTGTGCACTCTTGCACTGTTATCATTGCAGTATGGTTAGAGGTCCTCTTGAACATGTTATTAATGCCTGTGATGTCACAATGACATCACTTAGCTCACTTTATTGTTTATTTTTTAAATTATTTATTATATTATTTTGGTGATTTCAGTGATTAAAACAAATCACTAACACTTTTCTTTTTTTTGTTAAAAACCAAGGCCAATTGGTTGATGCCAGAGGAAGACCCTGCAGGTGACCAATAGGCTCACTCGCACGGCCTTTTTAACTCCTGACAGCGAACCTACGGACTTCCGATCCTGTTAACCCCTGCGATGCTGCGTCAGATAACGGAAATCCGTAGGTTAAAGACTGTGCAAGCGACCAATAGGCTCGCTCGCACGGCCCCTTAATTCCTTTAGGTGCAACCTGACCACTGGTCTCCCTGCTGCAACAGTTAATAGTCCGTACGAATGACCAATAAAGTCGCTTGTACGGACAGTTAACAGATAAAGCAGTGGTCTCTGCCGGACAAGTTGCTGCATTAGGATTTTAAAAGTCTGTACGAGCGACTCTATTGGATCAACCATTGGCGACCAAAAGGCTTACTCATACGATACACTCTGAGGAAGCCTGTGCTAGGCGAAACACGTTTGTGTATTATTTTATATTAACCCTTTGTTGGTTTTTATTAGTTTTTATTACCAAAAGTTTAAAATAAATACGTTTTTTTTAAAAACTATTTTATCTTGCTCCTGGACCTTTTTTAATTTATAAGACAGAATACCTTGTCAGCCACCACTATATCCTTGGTGGGGATTTTACCACCTATGCGCTGAGGAGTGAGCAATTCTATCATTGCTCACCAAAAAGGAACTGTGGACACTCCAGACTGCTCCAAAGGCTGAGGCTTAAGAAATTCCAAGGCAAGGATTAACTGAAGAAACCCATATTACATAGTGCTGCCAAAGAAATCTTTAAGGCGAGGATTATTATCGCCCAAGCGCATACTTTGGGGCTAACTGAAGAAGCTCCCACCAAATGTGAGTAGCCCCTTGCAGCCTTCATTTTACAAAAAATAAGCTTTGAGACATATTGCACTATTGTGTTTCTCTTTCTTTCATATATTCACATCCGTGAGAGCGCAGCCACTAACCCCCTTGTGAATTGCTCATACGGACATTTAAACTCCTGGCGCCAGAGCTGCTGCGGTACGCTTTAACCCCTTATACAAAACCGGAAAAAACGATTTAAAAACGAACACAAAGAATGTCCACGAATATTCGCACGAAGAGAAGACAGGAACAGGCGGATATTCGCGGAATACGAAGATGTTTTCTTTTGCCGAGCACGAAGATGAACATGAAGACCTCCCTGGTGCCCCATTCTAGCTCTGAATACATGTACCCAGTTTGAACCTTAACCACATTTTATGGAAATGCTGCAAAAATGCTAATCATAGATTGTTAAAGCCTATATGTCCCAGATAAAGTAACATCTTCTAAAATTTTCAGCAGTTTTACTTTCATTTTTACCAGTTTAGTCTGGATTCCCCTTGTTTTGTTCGAGAAAACAGATCATTTTAATTAAAACCAAGTTCGTACAAATCCTAATGCATGGGTCTATGTGTATAAATTCCCCAGGGACCCAGCTGATTAGGGAACGCAACCAGAAGGTAAACAGAAACAAACCATCAAGATTCCTTAGATAGATGCTTTTTTTTAACGGTATTAGCTAGATATATGCTGAATTCATGCTTTGTTTTGCAAATTCTGCCTACCAGTAAAAAGCCACAGCTAAAATGAAGCAAGGTGCCTTGAACACAGAATGCATCATAGCAAAGACTACCCTCAAGTACCATAAAAACACTCCAGCCATTTCAATAAAGATCTCTCACTCTGCCCAAGCCTCTTATAAGCCATCCACGTTGTGGGAGCCAATGATCGCTGCAGCAACCTTGAAGAATAGTTTCCCTGAACACCCAGAACCTCTTTGGACACCCGGCACCAGCTGTCTCTAACGGACCCTTTTTGTACGAAATGAATCGTTTTCCATTTCTAATGACAACCTCCATATATTGTCGCAAAGGAATCTCACTTTCTTGTTCTTCAAACAGCCGCTCCCCCAAATTTCAATGCCTACACATAGGGGAACAATTCCTGGAATAGCAGGTTCCTAAAAAGCTCACCCCCCCAAGCGGTCATGTTTCAAAGCTACATTGAGCACGATGAGAGGAACTTGCATGATGGCCCATTGAACTGTCAACAGTTTTTTATTTTTTGGTGATGCTGCCCCGAGGCACCTCCAATGCTCGCTGGAAAGGACTGCCCTAGTTTGGTGAACCTATCCCAGCCTATCAAGTGATTCTGTATCCATCCCACAAAGTTGCATTGTTGTGCTGTGTGAAAGATATGGGACCACTATTTCCAGAATTTGGAGCCTTGCCACACAACCACACAAGTCTCACTGCATCTTAAGTGTCCTCCCACAGAATGCCTCCTCCATAAAGCTTCATCCATTCAGGTACCAGCTTTTTCTTTCCTGGGCCTTCAACCTGACCTTGTCTGAAAGTCAGTGCTTGACCTCACTGGAAACCATGTCGTACAGGGGCAGAAGAACTCATGCGGGAGTGCCACTGGTTCCATCCCCTTGATGAGGCCCTGTTTTTCAATGTGGAAGACCGGATCTACTCCAGTATACTCTCCAGCCCAGGATCAGCCATCAGGTAAAAGAATCTTATTCTGTATGCTGTCTGGAGAACACTCAGTTAAATTTTCAAAAAGAGGACTACCATCAGCCAGAAGTTCCTTATGTAGTACTAAGGAGCCCTCCCACTATCTAGGCCACCAATCTGCAGAGAGGCCAACCCACCTGCTGGCCCCTGACCTTTAAGTGAACCCCTGCCATCTCAGTCACCTTCCTCCAGTCATCTTCATACTGGCCATCACCCTGTCCTGACTCCAGGGCTCACTGGACCTAGGTCCCCTGCACTTTAGCTGGTCATCACTTCTATGCTAAAATTCTATAAATCATTTTATTTTGGTCCTGTAACCTCTGTGAAACTTCAGATTTGCCTTCCTAATACTCAAGATTAAAAAAATGTATCCGGTATAAATGTGTAAATATTTGTTCTGAAACCTGAGTTTGATATCCTGGTTGTTATTTAACTTTGTCCTATGTGAAACAAACTGTAGACAAAAAATATATACTTCAAATTTAATTAATATACTCTACAATGTTAAAAAGCCATAAAGCAAAATGGGCTTAAGAAAAAACAGATCTGACATTTAGAATTTTGTTTCTTGGCAGTGTTTGAAATTAAAAGAAAGATTTAAGGACACAAATCATTAACATTATGATATATGTTGCAGCATTTCTGCATATTACCTTTAAATGATTCAGAATTGTTCAGGTTACAAAATACATTAATTTTCTAATGAAAGGATGTGTGTGGTGAATGGAACCATACGCATTAGCAAAGTCAATCATCACACATAAATTTATGTGCATCCTAGCAGCACAGATTCTTGGCCGGAGGTAAGGCAAACTAAAGATTTGTTAATGCAGGAAAAATAGCAGTGGCACTTTATTGCTTTTGGGAATTGATGTAGAGTCATAATGTCAAGATATATAAGCTCATGTGTATGTATGTAATTTCAGAAGATTGAAGATACAGACTGAGAACATAATACAAAAGTAGTAAATATTTACATACAGAGAAAAGATATTCACTATAAAGCAGAGATTTGCATTTTCATTATAGAAGAATACTTCCCTCTTGGGTTACTGTGGCTTGTGCCTGTACATCTGTAACAAGTCGTACTTGGTCTGGCTTGATTTTCTGATGGCTTTTGGCCAGAAACATGGTGCTTGTTGCCTGGACTTATACTTGTACAATACCAAAGTTGATTTGGTGCTACAGATCTGACTGTTGAAGGGGTTATTTTGTCATATGAAGAGTTCCCACAATTAGGAATGCTTGTGAGAGCATGCCAATCTCTCATTAAATATGTGCTTCTTGAAATATTAACTTGTGCATTGCCAAAATTTGATTTAAAGTCTTTGTCTAGCTTGTACTTATCGGCTGAGATCAATGCCAGATACCTTAACTCAAAAAGCGATCCAACCTCATTTGTGGCTTTTTAAAACAAGGTTTTTGATACTGGGCACACAGGAGAAACTCATTCAGTTAACAAACTGTTGCTTTTTCCCACAGCCATTCAACCAATGCTGCAGACATGGTTATACTTAATTCCCATTTATTTCTCTGGGTGGAAGATAGTTATAAGTAAAAATTAATTCACAGATGTATACAATGGTGTACAAAGTGTATACCTACCCCC
>VKOC01023914.1:0-20096 GCA_009364415.1 Spea multiplicata
TTTAGGCATAAGAAGCCAAGGAGGTCTTATGTCTGGACTCACCTTTTCACTCGGGGTGAAATACCATGCAAAAAAGGTTTAAAATTGACTCACCAAGGTGAATAGCTTGCCATTTGCCTTTCAATTCAGTTCTGGACTGTCCATGTAGCAGGATGAGACTGATTTGTCGAAGGAGATAATTTTGCTCTGTAATGGGACCAGAGAAGAAAAAAGAGCATGGACAGCAGCTTAATAGCCTGTCCTGCAGTGCATCCCCAAGCAGGCTATTAAGCAGCTGTCATTTCTCTTTTAAGACATCTCCCCACATTAATTTCAATATGCAACGTGCAAAGCCAATGCAGCTATTCTTCAGGACACAGGGGTTGGTCTTTGAGCCACAGTAAATCTAGGAAGTTTGAATGCTGAACTCATGGTCTGGGGAATATATACTCTTAGCAATTGTCGAATAGTATAATATAACATATTGTTGAAGCTCGAATTCTTGGATTTGCTTAGAAATAATCAATTGTACTTGGCAAATAACTTCAATATTCCAATAATGTTTTGAGAGACTATATCATATTAGCATTTTTTTAATGATATAACAGTGCCCTTTGATTTGATTTTTCATTTGGTGGATTGGATTTGGTTAGTGTCTGCTCATGACGGTGTTGTGAAAGCTCTTTAGCATTTTTCCCCTGTGGTCTACATTTTCACAACAAAAAGAACAATATCCAGGGAACACTAAAAGTGTGGAATCACTAGTGGCTAAAATCATGAACAAATTTGAAATGTATGTACCCAACTAGCTATTGGGAATCGAAGACTGTGTCAATTTTATAGCCATTATATGAGCTAAATGAATGTGTTCATTATAGCTGAATAAAGGAAAATTATTCTAGAGATATTAATCAGGCAGTTAACATGAGATGTCTAATTTCTTGTCCTAGATGCAAATTTTTTGTACTTTTTTTAATAGAACATCCTTCTTCCTCAAAGGGTTAATAAACACCTTGGGTATGCTCACTAACAGTAGAATAAGAACAACACTGCACTGCAGGGGAGATGAACCATGATGAAGTACAATTTAGACTCCTAATCTATTTCTATTTTTATTTTTTTAATCTGCCCCATTGAGTTTGTTAAACCACACAATAAACCACAAATCTTTCTTGGCATTTAGTGGTTGTTGATTTGTATATTTCAGTATTATCATATACAAAAATGAGGATTCAACATATTCCTGTCTGAGATCCCATACTGTGCTCCATAAATTATATCAACCAGAAATGCCCAATGGTATTTTTTTAGTGTTTATGAGGATTTAATTCTAAAATCTTAATGCCAAGAACATTAGCAGATATTGCATATTTCATATTAGATTCCATCTTTTGCTGACTTGGAAGGAAAAATGTTCGCACATCACCTGTTTGTATCCTAGGTAATTGTTTAAGATTCTGCCAAGTGTAATTTTGGTTGTTATGGGTTCCTTTGTGCAGAAAGGCAAGTCCCACAGTGTGCAGCTGGAAAAAGTCAACAACCAAGATGATGAAATGTGTTTTTGTAAGTGAATGGAAACTTGACGCGGTTGTAATGTTGGATGGAAGTTGGGCTGCCCTTGGTTAACCTTACCCATACTCAGACATAGTACATATATTTGATTTTCTTTTCATGGACCAACAAGAACAATAGCACGAGAGAGTGATATGGTAATTACAAAGCTACTGTTGAAACTCTATAAATATTTGATAACATTTTCATCTGATATAACCTAGATACTAAAAGGGAAAAATGCAGAACATTCCATACAATGAATAGGGAACACAGTTACATTTTCTTTGGAACTCACTGTTCAATCAGTAGCTTGGTTAATGTATACTAGCCATATTGAAGAGGAATGAATAACTTTCTATTTGTAAAGAACAATGGCATTGGAAATACATTATATTTTCCAAAGCAAAACATTACTAAACTAAAAATAAACATTTGAAACCATTATTTAGTTTTGGGGTTTCAAAGGCCACATTGCTTTGCATCTTGTTAGTTCACCCAGAGCCCACTTTTCAACAACGCCTTAATATTTATTTGTGTGAGTGTTGAATATCTAGTTGTGCTAGTGTCAGTGTCTGGGTGTGTGTGAGTGTCTGTACATGTGTGTTAGTGTTGAGTGTCTCTGTGCATGTGTGTTAGTGAGAATGTCTGGAAGTGTGTGTCTGGGTGTGTCTGAGTATCTGTATCTTTTTGTTAGCTTGAGTGCTCTTCCCAAGGCCAGGCTCTGGATCTTCCCCTGTTGACCTTTTAACACGAAGTCACAGCATACATAATATCTCTTTGTACACAGATTGTGTGTCAATTTCATATTGCTTTGGTGAAGGAAATCACAGCTGCAATGAGTTCAGTTTTCACCTGAAGCAATAAATCTTTCAAAACTCTAAATCAGGAAATAAATTGAAGCTTAAAATCTCATGGGCTGTGATTCAATTATGCTTACTCTATTTTGCACAGTTCTGCACTAATAAATCAATACGTCACACAAACCTATAAAGACAGAACTCTGTATCACATCCCCGAATAAGAATGCCATATATAAAGCCATCTTTCAAATGATCACTTTAGTTTGAAAAGTTTTTATTATTATTGTTAATTTTAGTGGACAGTCCCTGACAGCCAAACTAAAGAACAATGTATATTAAAGTACTTTGTGAGTACTTTAATTTGTATTCTTACAAAAAGAAAAAAAACTTACCTTGTGCTTGGGGAGAGAATGGCTAGACGGTTGGAGGAGATTTTAAACTAGGTGGGTGGATCTGGGGGCTTGGTCTATACAGATAACAGGGAGAAGCATATATTTTGCCCCCCAAAGCAAGGACAGAAAGTGATTGCAGCATCAGTGTTAAATGACAAGCTAAAGGTCATGTCTATAAATTTAGGGAAGTTTAGGGGATAAGATCCATGAACTTGTAACAGTTGTGGCAACTGAGAATGTTGATATAGTGGCTGTTACTGAGACATGGTATAATGAGAAAAATGACTGGGACATATCAATACCGGGGTACTCTTTATATAGAAAAGATAGAAAGGGCAGGAAAGGGGGAGGGGTGGCCCTATATGTGAAAAATAACATAAAATCTAACTTAATACAAGTTGGTGAGGAGAACTTAGAGTCGGTTTGGGTTACAGTACAATTTGGCAAAAGTAAAGTAACTCGCATAGGTGTGATTTATAGACCCCCAGGACAAGTAGAAGAACTCGATAATCTACTAGTGGAGGAAATAGCTAAAATGACAGTGAAGGGGGATGTTATAATCATGGGTGACTTTAATCTCCCTGATGTGAACTGGAAAACGAAAGTAGCTGGTTGTACCCGGAGTGCGGATATTCTAAACCCCTTACTGGGATTATCTTTAAAACAGGTAGTTGAGGAACCAACTCCTAAGGAGGTCATATTGGATTTAGTGTTCACAAATGGAGATTTGTTAACAGATATTTCTGTAGGTGAAAGTTTGGGATCTAGTGATCATCAGTCTGTGTGGTTTAATATACGACAGTGACTGAGTCACACCACACAAAAACAAAAGTTTTAGATTTTAGAAAAGCTGACTTTTCTAAAATGAGAAAATGTATAGAGGAGTCATTATCAGACTGGCACAATTTAAATGGCGTTCAGGAGAAATGGGATTTTGTAAAAGCTGTATTATTGAAAATAACAGAAAATTGTATTAGGCTGGTCAGTAAGAGTAAAAAATTAAAGAAACCGCTGTGGTACTCTGCAGAAGTGGCCAAAATCGTAAAAGACAAGAAGTTATCTTTGCCAAATCACAGGCAGAAGAGTGAATTGCCCTCTCAGTAAACAATGGAGATAAAACATTTTTTAGATATATAAATCTGCAGTCAGTGTGGCAATTTTTTTGGTATGGTAACGGAGGGAGTGATTACATGCTAGGGAGAGTGGAGCAGGGCCCAAGGAAATGTCGGTGTGGCAGAGCCTGTCCTGTTGGTGTGTGTCTGGGTGGTGCAGAGCCTGTCCTGGTGTGTGTGTTTGGGTGTCAGTGTGGCAGAGTCTGTCATTGTGTGTGTGTCTGGGTGACAGACGTGTCCTGGTGTGTATTTAATCATCTGTTTTCTGGCCCTTTACTTTCTGTAGAAAGAAATTGAACTATTTAATTTGTCCAGAAATAAAATGTCCTCCTGAATTTCTAGTCACTTCAGAGGACAAAACATTCTAGGCCCAGAAATCAGTGAGAGCAAAAGTAAAGGTATTGTGTTATTTACTCTATTTAGTGGCAGTAAATTGTGGCATCAGGTGTCCCGTGTATGATGACTTTTTTTTAGTCACATTGCTCTGCCTAGAGGATTGGCTGAGCGCCGCAATTCATTTGGGGTGGTCTGAGTTTCTTCCCTGCTGTGCTGTGAGTCTGTGACTGACAGACTCACTCGTCATGAGGGTGATCTGACCAGCCAAGGCCCAAGGAGTGCCACACTGCCACTAGTTTTTTTTTCTAAGTACCAACTAAATGGTCAAAGATTAGTTACTGTTTTGAATCTTTCATTAAAGATATAGCGCTTTATAAATAGCATGACGTTATGATTAATTTATTAAATATTTATGTAATGCTAATTGATTACAGTGACAAAAGCATGCTGAAATATAACTAATAGACAACAAGAAATGGTATATTAAATTTGTCAGAATTTGGTTTAACAAAAAATAAATAAATAAATAAATAGAAATGGGCTGCTCAGTCTTAAATGCCCGGGCCTATTTTTTGTCCCAGTCCGGGCCTGGAGGCAACCCCCCCACTTTAACATGTAAAGGACACTCCCAAAATAAAATAATGTTGTAAGATATTTATTTCAAATTTTAAACTGTATGTCAACTGATAAAAACAGAAATGGGAAAAAAAAAATATTACACTTAAATAAAACTATAAATAAATATTTTTAAATAAATAACATTTACTGAACAGATATGGTACAGCATAACTTCCGTCACTACACACTGAGCCGGATATTGACGTTAACGCAGCATAACCCTCATCACTATATACTAAGTCACGCATTAAAACAGCCTGTCTGTGCCACCTCTGCCTCTTTAGCAGCCTACCTGTGCCACCTTTCCCTCCTCTAAACAGCCTGCCTGTCTCATTTCTGCCTCTAAACACAGACTCATCCATTCATTCACCCATTCAGCCTCCTGCACCCCCTTACCTCTCCTACAGTTTCACTAGTCCAGTCTATGCAGGCCTGCAGCTTACTGCTGTGGAGTACAGACATTGCGTAAGGAAACTCTCTTTTCCTGCCCAGGAGAAGCTGGAACCTGGGCGGGAAAATAGTTTTTATTGCACAGTGCGTGAGCTCCACAGCAGTAAGCTGCAGGCTGGCATTAGGTGGCCATTGGGTCCAGAGCCGGCCTTAGGTGTTCTGGCGCCCTGTGCGGACTACTCGTCTGGCGCCCCCCCCCATCCCAAAAAAAGAAAGGAATCAAAACTTGTAACAAAACCCCAATCACTATATACTACACCAAACATTGATGTGGTGTAGGCCTACCACTTCATTGTCTGGCTTAGTAGTAGGGATGCACCGAAACGAATTCTGGACTGAAACCAAAAGTGCAGCATTTACCTGGCCGAAACCGAATATGACCCCCCCACACACCATAACACATAACAAAACAATTAAATAACAATATTTATATATATATATGATTAACAGCAATCACATTCTTATCATGCCCGCAGATTCCAGGATGTACTCGTAGACTACTTGGCATGATAGGAGTATGATTGCCCTATGTACCCCGTCTCACTCCATTCTCCCTATCTACCCCCTCCTAACTATCTACCCTCTCCCTCTTTGAAGTTCACTTACCTTTCAGGAGTCCTGCGGTGGGGGTGCAAGGCCTCTGCCTCCCAGCTCTGCCACTGTATGGAACAGTATAGAGTGATGGGAGTTATGATGTACTTTAGAGCATAATTATATAATGAAAAATACATTGGAAATGGTACAGCATAACACCCATCACTCTCACACATTTACCAATCCACACATTTACCAATCTACACATTTACCAATCCACACACGCATACACCAATGCATACACACACCAATCCACACACACACCAATCCACACATACACCAATCCACACATATACTAATCCACACATATACTAATCCACAAATATACTGATCTACATATATACTAATCCACATATATACTAATCCACACATACCAATCCACTCTCACTGTTACTGTCACTCTCATTGAATGCTTTCCTACCTTTCCTCTTTTCTCCTTACAGCTCCTTTTCCTCCTCTTTGCCCCTCTTCTTCAGTTCTTCTGTCTTCTTCCGGTTCAGAGGGCACGGACAGTGGTGGGCGCGGTTTTAGTGTTGTGTGCCGGGATCTGACAACAAACCCCGGCGCACAGCAGCTGTTGCCGCGTGGATTGCAAGGGAACGGTATCGGAGGTCTTTAACAGACCTCCGACTCCCTTGAGTGATTTTAAGCCTGGTTCAAGGGAGATTCTTGACCTCCGATTTAGTTAAATGTCCTCCCTGTTGAATTAGTTAAATGTCCGTACGAGCGACTTTATTGGTCGCTTGTACAGACATTTAATTAATTGAACAGGGAGGGAGACCAGTGGGATGTGCCGGGTAAGTTGCAGTATTGGGGTTTTAAAAGTCTGCACGAGCGACTCTGTCTATGAATATTCGCCCGAAGAGAAGACAGGACCAGGCGAATATTCGCGGAATACAAAGATTTTTTTCCCCCCGAAGACGAGCATGAAGACGAACACGAAGAGCCCCCTGGTGCCCAAAAAGTAACATTTTAGTCTAACAGACAACAATGGGTATGAAGTATGATTAACAATGAACATTGCCTGTTAGCCTAGTGGCCAATATATTATATATGCCTATAGATGATGCATTATGTGCTAGTTAGACTTTGGATCCAGTTCGCAGTAATTGAGAAAAATCTCTGTTATGTACATATGAATATACATTTGAAGGGGTAATGTTTTCTTATGTAACATACTTTTAGGGAAACTTTCCCATATCCAGGGAGGCAGATCTCTTTAGACACCTACTAGGGTTCCCTGGACTTGATCGTTTCTCCAGTACATTTATATAAAAAAGCACAAGTCAAGCAAGTTAAGGTATCCCAATCGCTTCCTACCAAAAAGCTGATGCCTGTGTAATGCCACTACTTTCATTGCTATGAGAATCATTTATACTCTATCCAGCCTCTGTCCTCATAACCCACTAAGTATTCTTCAATCTGAGAAATGCTAGTGTTAGTTTCAAATGTATTATAATTTATATATTTCCAGTATAATGCATGTTCCAGTAATACTGAATTGCATCAACTGTATTATCATTAATACTAAGCATCTAAAAATACAGAGCTGAAAAATGTAATGTTTATAAACGTTATATATATATATATAAAAGCTCCAGCAAATAGGGCTCCACACATTTCTTTAATTATGATGTCATTTTTACACATGCCTTAATTGTACTGCACTGCAGAATCTGCTGGTGCTATATACGGTACATTTAAAACAAAACTGTTGTTTTCATACTTTTCATTAAACTATATATGCATTTGTAAACACAGCATTTGACAGAATGTGTTGTTTTATATATCATATGCTTTCATGTGGTATACTTAAAAAATGAATCTGCCACGTAAACAATTGGAGACAGACTGAATTAGATTGATATGATAACATAACATCATATAGCTTTTTGGAGTCATATTACTTTCCTCTCTATGTTAACCTTTCCTCTTGCACAAAATCTTTTTTTTTCCGTAATGGGCTTTGGACATTGATGCAAGAATAATGTAAACTGGCTGTCACTACAGACCTATTACAATTCACTAATCTCAGATATGTTTCAGTCATGATTTGACCTTTATGGGAATAGATAGCAGTATCTGAAAATTGATCTTAGTGACACTAAAATGAAACAAGTTTCTGGGCTAATAAAGTCTAACACTAAAATATATACGATAAATGAAATATTATCTCACCCTTTCTACAAACAAACAGGATATAATCATTTTAACAGCTTTTTTTTCTTCCACTAAATCAAATGTGGAACCTAAAGGTTTTTAGAATAACACATTTTAATTTCGTATGTTTAGAAGCCAAATAGAACACAACTTTATAAAGAATTATATTGGCCATAAAAAGAAAATATTAGGGAAAGAATTTTTTAATTTTTTTAATTTACCAATACAGATATTTAATGATATTTACTAAACTGGAATTTTCATTTTGTTTTTAGAGCATTTATTTTCAGGCAACAAATGTTGTTTCCAAGGTGTTCAAGGAAACACTTGAATTCCTTTAATCCCACAGGCTGGAAAATGAGATTAGTGTCCCAAGAATGATGGAATACTCACAGAAACAATAATCAACATTTAAAGGTTTCTCAATTTTGGTCTTCAAGTACCCTTGACAGTACTGAAATTGAACTTACATAGCTTAGGAGACTCTTTCATTAGTACGGTTCCCAAAAGACAGCAATCAGTCTACTTGAACTAACTATAAAAAGGTACAAGAAGGTGCATGTCTATGCTTTCCTTAAAAATCTAGTTCTAAATTAAATATGTGCATTACACATGAGTATGCATTGTGCCAAGCATCAAGGCAGGTTGGTCCAATTTTTTTTTTACAAAAGGCCAGTCTGATGTGGACCTGCACACTAATGGAGGCTGGAACACCGGGAAGGGGAACATGGAACACAGTGTTAGGTGACCATGCTTTAAAAGCATATCTGCTCGCACACAGTGTGCTCAGGGCAAGGTAAGATGATGGTATTGGTGTGATCATAGAGTTAGTGTGTATGCATAACATATGTAAGTGTGTATGTTAGCATGAATGTGTATGTGTAAGTGTGTGATTGGAGAGTGAATATGTAAGTGTGTGCTAGTGGGAAGTGAATGTGTTAGCATGAGTGTGTATGTTGTGTGGTGTGTGTGTGTGTGTGTGTGTGTGTGTATATATATATATATATACATGTGTGTGTGTGTAATTGTATGTGTGTTGACTTTAGTGTGTATGCGTGTGTTAGCATGAGTATTTATGTCTATGTGTGTGTGTTAATGTGAGTGTTTAAATGTGTATATCTGTGTTAGTAGGTAAGTGTGTGTTTGCATAAATGTGTTAAGTGTGTTAGAGTGTGTATATGTGTGTATGCTAGTGCATATGTTATAAGGGGGGCAAGTGATCAAGTTGGGCATTTAGCTTTACCTGCTTTCTGGGCAAGTAGGTTCCAGCCCTCCCTGTTAAGGATACTCTGAAACTTGTGGAGGTGGCACTCGTCTGTGCTCACACTTTGCAATGATTGTCTAGAAAAGGGCTGTATAGTATTGTTAAAATAAAGGAACTCTTTATAAACGACTCAGACCATAGAATAGAAAAAATAAGACTGTGTGTAAAAGTAAAGCTCAGAGTGCCACACAGTACAGTTATATACTGGTACAGTCTTAATATTGCTTTCATAAAACACGCAAAGTATTTTAATATTATTTTAACAGTAATATTAAAACACCATGGACTCAGTTCTAATTAATCTAAAGCTTTGAATCAATAATAAGAATTATACATTGAGTTAGGGATTTAGGTCAATTCAGAAAAAAATTAAACATTTTGCGTCATTACCTTTACATATAAATGGAAATTCTCTTTAGGTTTATCTTGCAAGAAAGACTCTCTTTGCCCTGCATAATGCATCTTACAAAATCAACTGTGCATCGCCAACTCAGCTCTTTTTACAGTAAAAAAAAAAACCTCTGGGGTTGTCCTTTCATAACATAAGGTCATGAAATCTTTCATCTCAATGATGGCTCACACCTACGCTCATGAATACCGTACTGTATATTGTTGTGTTGGTTGTATTGACTTCTTAGTATTAACACCGGCTACTATTTATGTGATTTCTAAAAAAATGAATTAGCTTAGAGAATATTACCTGTTTTTCAATTTTGCTGAATGGATTATAAATTTGGAGAGTTCCAACAGATTCTGTAGCTGTTGTGAAGGAACCAGTAGCTGAGGGCCAGGAAGGACTGGCAAAGTAGGGAAGCAGATGAAGAGCAATGGAATGAGAAGGCCAATGTGGCAGAGATGTTGAGAATGGATTGGAGTAATTAAAGGCTGGAGAGGAGGATGCCAGTTAGTAGGAAGTGGAAATAACCAAGACATGATATCACAAGGGAATTATTTAATATTTTAATATCTGTAAGCAATGGACAAATTCAAGATATATTTCCCAAGTGAAGTAGGCACGATTTAGTGAGTGACTGAATATGAGAAGTAAGGGAGGGAGAGCGAAATCAAGTATAACACCAAGGCAGCAAACTTGTTAGGGTGACAGGAGTTGAGCACTTGATGGCATACGCTGCGTAGTGCTGCGGAATAAGATGGTGCCATATAAAACAAAAACAATAATAAGGGATGGCTGCTGGCAAGAAAAGTAGTTTAACTGTAGAAGTAGCATCATGAGGGAGGAGGTTATGTCTGATACTTTCAATTGTAGTTTCTAAAAGCTTATTCAGGATTCATGAGATATTGATTATATATTTTCTGCAATTATATATTTATATAGAATTTCTATATATTACCTCAACATACATAACAATTCCCTTGCAATACCATTAATTAATTTGTCATTTCTATTGTATAATAATAGTGCACTTTAATTTTCTATTCTTTTATTTAATTTCAAGAAGACTGCAACAGTAACTGTCTTACATAAACTTGATAAATCGGAAGACTATTTAAATAATTATGTACACAGTTTATGCTTATCAGTTCTTACCAGAAAACATTTTGTTTTGTTTCTTAGCATTTGTGGAAGATGGCATAATATTTCTCGCTATATACAAGGAAGGTTTTTTTTGTCCCTGTATCTAAAAATCTATTGAATTTGTTTGTTGGCTGGTATGTCACAAAAGAGGCTAGGATTTTTTCCTGTTATGTTTGTAGAATGAACACAATGGAATAATAAAACAGAACAATACTGTCAAAATGAATTATTATCCCAAAGACTTACAAACTAATTATTTGATCAAGGTCGTAGAAAGGACATACTGGAACATTGTATACATACTATGTGCATTGTACTTTTCCACATGAATAATCCTACATTATTTATGAACACAAGAAGGTTGTAATCAATAAAACACATAATGCTGTATATGACTGCATTGATGGCATTTGGAATTTCATATCACAATGAATACATAACTTCATCTAAATTCATAGTTTGTTTTCTCCATGCTTATATTTTTGTTACTTTCTCAATTTTTGCATTGTACAGATGTACAGTGAAATATCTTGCCCCAAAACTTCCCCTAAGGAAATTGAAATATAAATGTGCAAAACATATAAAATAAATGGATTATACATAAACTATATGCTATATTTAAAATATGTGCTTAATAACATATACTCCTAATTATATTTTAATGATTTGTCGCAAAACATGAACATTGGAAAAAAAAATACATATTTAACATTACAAATACATCATCCATTCCCATGTTTCATCTTAATTGTATCTCACATTCTGTAGTCACCATTTACATTAGGAGTCTAATTCATAAATATATTATAAATGAATCAAATTAGTTAGCAATTAACTAATCCTACATACTATACTTGCACATCCTTTGGTTCTCAAAGCAAAAAAATTGCTGACAAAGTAAAATAATGTTCTCCAATCTTGTATTTAATCCCCCCCCAAAAAAATTTGTTTTTTAAACTATGAAAAATAAAAAGCTTCCTATCTGAGAGTCAGTAAATAAATACATGTTTCCCTAATGTTATATTAGCCCCAGAGAATACAGAGTGTTTGCTTGGGCCAAAATGAAAAGTTGGGTCACGGATATTGTGGTATGTTGGTTGAATATGTAGAGTCATTGGGTGGCTAGAGCTCACATAGGAATGATCCAAGCTACCATCAAGGGACCAAACATTAACTAGATTCACTACATTGTATGGAGGGGAGGCTGTCTGCTCCCCACATTACCTTTATAAGTAACATGATTCTGTGTCTGTCAGTCAGGAACAGGCTATTGTATGCTGACTTCTAGTATCAGAGGGGAGTCCAGGCTTTCAGAATGCAACCTGTCTGCAAAAAAAAAAAGTCTCTCTATGGAGCTAGTCAGGGTATCCAACCAGCAACCGTCTTGACCTTTCAACTTTTTAGTGCCAATCACATATGCAATGTTTGCTTGGCAAATTGTACCCTAGCTGCCAGCCTGCTAGAAAAAAACTGTAGTGCAATGGTGGCTGCAGTCATGTCCCCTACTTGCAGTGGAAGGTTTTGAATTTTTTATGTACATAACACAAATCTTCCATTAAAGTAGCATAATAGTTACATAGTTACATAGTTACATAGTTATATAGGCTGAAAAAAGACATGCGTCCATCAAGTTCAGCCTTTCCTATATCTGTTAATTGTTGCTGTTGATCCAAAAGAAGGCAAAAAACCCCGGTTTTCGCTCTTTCCAATTTTGCACTAACCAGGGAAAAAATTCCTTCTTGACCCCAAAATGGCAGTCAGATTTCTCCTTGGATCAATAAGCTGTTTCCCCATAATTAAAGATTATATCCCCGAATATTATGTTTTTCCAGGTATCCATCCAGTCGCAGTTTAAACGTCTGTACAGACTCTGATAAAACTACCTCTGCAGGCAGAGAATTCCACATCCTTATTGTCCTTACGGTAAAAAACCCTTTCCTCTGCTTTAGACTAAATCTCCTTTCTTCCAGTCTAAAAGCATGACCACGTGTTTGCTATCAATATATGACTATCCCCCATACTGAAAAATATCAAACAGTAGTCCTACATTTGTGGTGCCGAATATACCACCTAATCCAGGAATGTAGTCCAATAAATGAAAGTACAAGTTTTAAAGCATTTTCTAAATTATAGCTAAACCATCTAGCATAATTTTTGTCCCTGTCCCGTAGATTTGTGCTACATTTTCACTTAGTGATTTTTTTTAAACACCAATAAGTTAAATCTGTACAGCTGAAGAATTAAATCACTGAAGCCTAAACTTTTCTGTATACAGTCCAATTATGTTTTGTTAAAACAAATCACTTAGCTTGACTGCTTGTGATACATAATGATGCCATAGGTTATAGTTGCCAGCTACACAATACATAATAATTTAATGTTAGCAAGACGTATTTATTTAAATTGAGTAATACTTTGTGTCATGTATTTTAAAATAATATTAGATCCTGTAATTTCTAGGTAAATGTATATTCCATTACCATTTGTAGAAGCGTTTGCAAGCAAAAATCACAACTTAATGTCATATCCTAATGTTTTCAGTTTAATTATATGGATATATCCCTGGTATTTTTTTTAAATACTTTTATTTTTTTCTAAATATTTCTTGCATTTTTGCAGGTACTGACCAAACTTTAGGGTTAAGCAACCCCTTCTGCCACAGAGGTGCCTCATTAATGGTGTCCAGAGAAGGCTTTAACCCCTTAATGACAAAGGCCGTACATGTACGGGCTCAAAATGCATTGTTTTCACTGGGTTTAGGGGCCGCCCATTGTCCTTAAGGGGTTAAATAGCTTGACAGTCTCTTTTGGGGTTAAATTGTAAAAGCAGTAGCTATGAAAAATTAGATAGGACTGACCGAAACTTTGACATAGTGGAGGCTAAGCAATATATAGCCATATAATGTGACATAATCCCCAATATTTATGCTTTTTTGAATGGGTATGCACTGAATTCTTGCCTTGTTTTAAAATGTGTTCCACTATTTTTTATACACTTCCTTATCAAGCTACTGAGCTGCCTGGTAGACCATACAGTCTGAATTCTAAGAAATAGTGGCACCAAGACTTGATCCTTCTTTGGCTTATCTACTCTATAAAGTCTTTTAGATGAGCACATGTTAAATATATATATATATAAATGTATTCATATCTTGGTTAGGGAAAACGGTGCATGAAATAATATAGTAGTTACACAGAATTCACAGAATTCTACTTAGCTATCTTCAGCTCAGAGAAGGAAAAGACCAAATTATTCATGAACAAGTGCTATGAGAAGGATACAATAATCACATTCTGAGTGTATATCTAATCTATTTGTAGCAACACAAGTGAAAATAAAATGAAAGCACGTAAGATACCATCTCATAGCTCACTGAACACAGAACTGTGTTTTTTACATAAAAGCTAAGCTAATTCATTCATTTTGGAAGACTGGAAATTGTATGCTCTGTGAGAACTTGAAATATTTCTGATTTTCAAGAGTAAAGATGACTGATAGTAATTAGATTCCAAACGCTCTTTGACATGGGAGTTGCTTCATAGGCTACATCAGAAGCCACAATGTGCTGTTAGCCTCATCTAATGTTTTCACCTGGGCAAACCCTTTGTATTTCGAAAAAAAAATTACAATTAAATGGATTCTAAAATTTTAGAAACCATGATGATAAATGTTTCAAAGGTGGACGTGCAATTAGATGCTTAAAGCCAATGGGTAATGTTAATGATGGGTCAGGGGGGCTTTGGTAAGCAATGAATAATGTATATAGACTAAATGAATGGCCAACATAACTGAAATGCAAACACCATGCAACACTATAAATATAAGATTATGTGGCATGAGACCATATATAAGAAAAATGTGGTGTCAAATACAACAATAAGTACTGGTGATCTAATAGTGAATTATTCTAAAAAATAATGAACAATTTTGAGTCAAAAGTCATCCAATCTCAAACATAAAAAAAATATTGCTGTTGTTTTTGAACAAGGAAATAGTACTTGAGTTGTCATCTGGATATATATTAGCATCTAAGCTAAATGCTATCTTTTTGCATTCCAATTTCCTATTACAGCATCTAAGAGACAAATCTGCAGAGACATGATAAATAGATTTTTTAATGTGACTTGATATCGATACCAGTCACTGCCGAACAAAACTCTTATTTAGAGATGCAGATCTAAGTTAAAAATCCATTTTAAGATAATGATGCGTCTTTTGTTCTTTAATGCATTTATTTTTAACTTTATGTAGATAAATTGCTTGTAGTATAATTAAGACTTTGGAATACCAATATATAGTGATATTATACAGCATTTCCTCTAGAAATACATACTGATCACACACTCAAACTCAGAGCGGCGAAGTGCTTTTGCCGGGCCGGTTGTGGTTACTTGTCTTGTCTTCATGATCTCCATAAACAAAGCAAACAGGTTTAGCTGAGCGGACTTAGAATCCTTCACTCTCACAGTTCAAGTCAGTGCTTAATGAAATTTATGCGTGAATTCACTGGAAGCAGGATGTGATATAAGAGTATATAATATAATGCCACACAGGAAATCCTCCTGTTTTTATTTTCCTCCATGGTGGAGAGAGAGAGAAAGAGAGAGAGAGAGAGAGAGGGAGAGGGAGAGAGAGACAGAGAGAGAGAAAGAAAGAGAGATAAAAGGGGGTTGTTATTCTGTGGAGTTTGGCTATGTGGTGTATTTGCTGTGTTGTTACCTTATAAATACCCCCTGTGATGACCCCCTGTGAACTAAATTTCATTTATATTAATTTGGTGAAACACCACATATTTCCAGAAGGATATCGATAATTTGAAGGGAGTTCAGCACATAAGGGAGGAAGGTAGTGATCATGAGGAGGGAGATTTATTTATCAGGAATCACTAAGACAGTTCAATGATAAAAGTACTTCTAATAATACTATTTTAATTGGTGACTCCACTTTAGATATAAAGAAGACAAATTGGCAGCAATAAAACCAAACATAATTTCAATATTCATAACAGCCACCAGGCCTTCCCATAATTCTTGGGGTCCACTCCTTTCTTGACTTATGCCACAGATATTGGGAGAATTAGTTTGGGATAAGGAATGTATTTTAGTTACGTGTGAGGTCAATTACTTGTGGAGATCTGAATACTGTGCTACCCAAAGGGAGTTTATACTGGAGGAAATAAATCTGATTCTCCATAACAATTATTTTTGATTCCAAGACCAGTTTTGCCTCTAGAAGCAAGAAATGGCAAGAAATTTGCACTAAGCTACGTCAATTTATTTGTTATTGGGAGCAATATTTTGCTGGACATATCTAGGTAAAAAATTGGTAACTTATCAGAGTTACACTACATTGATGATGCGTTTTTTATTTGGCGTGATTCCGTGGAAGAGCATTATCTATTATTGACACATCTGAATAGTAACAATTAGATATTTAGAACAAGCCCATATATTGAAATTTTATACAAAGGCATTATCCAGAGAAGGATCTTAAGCAGGTTCAGGGGTGAATTGGAAAGGTCTTTTGAGGTAAAAAAAAAAAAAAGATTTAGTACTATAACAGATTGGTAATACAGTCGCATCTATTGGCTAAAGATGAAATGAAATGAATTATCCCCCCAAAACCTAGAATTATCTACAACTCCTAATTTAAAATCTTAAAAACTTTTTTTTAAATGTGGATATATGGATGTGAAGCTGATCTGCTTGAATTAATATGAGTTCAAAGAAAAGGCATGTACTCACTTTTGAGTCCCAGAGTGGACAGGAAGAATTTAAAATGAAATTACCCTTCACCTGTTATTAAAAAAAAACAATAGACTAAACTAATTAAACTAAAATTATCCATGTTAGGATAGAGGAGCATGTCCATAATATTAACAATAAAAGTAAACAACATGGAGTCCCCATGCATTTCACAGAACATCATAATCCCCAACAGCTCAGTTTTATAGGAACTTAAAGTGAATCCCAATTGGTGGGGGGATAACTTAACGAACAAAATCGGCATGGGAGAAATGAGATGTCTTTGTAACACAGGCACTTAACAAGGATTATTGCTTTTTTATTTATTATTTTTTAATAGCTGTTGTTGTTTTATTTTATTTATTGGTTTTTTTTGTATTTTAATGATGTAAGTTTTAATTGTCTTGTAAAAAATAAAGTGGAATATTTATTAACGATTGGACTTGCTTTTAAATTTAAAAAGTATCAACACTGTTATATTCATTCTGGGTTAATTATTTGGGATTTGTAAACTGTGGTGGGATGAAGATTTTTTTGGTGGAACACTTTGATATTTTCTGAGGTTTTTTTAGGGGAATCAGAATCTTTGTAGGCTTTTTATTTTTATTTATGAAAAGATCAAAAACTTGTTACATCCTTTGTGTTCGTTGCCCATGAATATGTTGCAAAGTGACTTTGAATTTAATGACATGTTCCCAATTCCTATTTTTAACATCAAAAAGACATTCTTTAAGACATTGCAGAACATTGTATAGATTGTTGGTGACATTGTTCAATGATGCATTTACAACAATTCATCTGACTGGTAGTGTGTGTTGTCCTGTTAATCACTGGGTCATTAACCTTAGCAATGTCAATATCTTCTCACTACCCATTTGAACTATCTTTTCTGCCTTGGGTGAAAAGATAATAACCTATCAAATAGCGAAATAAGTTATTGCGTTATTAAGACTGCAGATATAGTATCCAGTTTCTGATTTCAAATATGCTCTGGGCTTTTTTCAGTTGACCTTTCCATAAATTTATTTCTATAAATTGCTTACAAAATTGGGAAAAGAACCTAGAAGATATATTCTCTGTAAATTATATATGTGGCTAGGAAGGTTAAGTTGGAAAATGCTATACATGGACCAATTAAAGTGTTCTGTGACATTATAATATAGCTCTATTGTCAAAATGGTATGCATCTTTTTGTGGTTCTAGTAAATTCTCCATCATAGGAGAGAACATTGTGTGGTACTGCCTTCTAGATGTTAATTTATTTGAATAGGTACGAGATTTACTAATAGATAACTTGCAGAAAGCTGAATTCTTATTATGTAAATAACATAGTAAAAAAGTTCCCAGAGGGTCTATCCAGACCTCCAGCGGGCTGATCACTGGTAATACAGGACTTTACTTCCTAATTACTTACCTACTTATTTCCAAACAAGCCTATTACCAAATTAAATTAAAATTACCCACTAACTAAGCTTAGACCTAATGACTTCCAACTCACCCACACAATTCATTTACTACCCAAAATTACTGACTGTAATGAATAAGGGCATTCTTAAATATGTCAATATCTTCCATAATAAATTGAAATATTTACATATAAGGTAAGTTAATTAGACTATTTTAGCAAGGCTATAAAGCTGTTTGCATTCTCCCCAAGAACAGTAAAAAAAAATTAAATAAATAAAATATGTGAAAAATATGTGAAAAATATTTCCATTTAAAGAAAGAAATTGGTGCAACACACATTAAAAACACTACAAAAGGGACAGTAGAAAAAATTGCTGCAAAAAAGAAGAATGATGCAATTCTCTAAGGGAAATTGTTAGTGGATGTAAATATATATTTACCAATGAAAAAGGAAAACGCATAATGTGTTATCTAAAAATACTTTAATGAATAGCCATCCACTAAAAAAATAATGATTTTCCTTCACAGAAACAAATATGACATGGGAAATGTGTTTAAAAAGTTTAGAAAAAGAAAAAAATGAATAAATATTAGCAATTGCACAACTAATAAGTGGCAAAAAGACAGAATTACCATATTTGCTCGAATATAAGGCAAGGTTTTTTGGAGCAAATGCTCTGAAAAATGTCCCTCGTCTTATTTTCAAGGTCGTCTCAGCTGGTAGGGCTGCAACCCCCCCCGTTTTTTCTGGATTTTAGCAAACAAGTGCATGCAGAAGGGAGCGTCGAAGATGTAGGTTGCTTAAGAATCTAGGAACCCTAGAGACGGCCCAGTATTACATTAATTCTGTTCTATTTAGATCCAACAATATATGGCTATGTTTGTTAGCCTAAAAAAATATATATAATATAACTCTGGTATATGGATGTATACGTTCTCATTGACTACTTTAAAATCCTCTGAGAATAAAAAATGAAAATATATATATTAGTATAATACAGCCCTAAGAGCGTTATAAAAAATAATGAATTACAATATATCAAGAGGAAGAAAAGAAGGAAAGTGGTAACCGTACATTTGTGGTACTGACCTACAGTTGTGCTCAAAAGTTGATACCAAGAAAATACCACAGGTAACCTCAGGATAAATACAGGCTGCTCTGGAAAAATATGGTGTGGTTGTTTCAAGGAGCACAATAAGACGATACTTGAACAAAAATGAGCTGCGTGGTCAATTTACCAGAATTAAGCCTTTACTGCACCAATGCCACAAAAAAGCCCGGTTCCAATATGCCCGACACCACCTTGACACATCTCACAGCTTCTGACACTGTAACTTGGAGTGACGAGACCAAAATAAAGCTTTTAACCATAAGCGCAATGTTTGGAGTGGGGTCAACAAGGCTTATAGTCAAAAGAATACCATCCCCACTGTGAAGCATGGTGGTGGCTTACTGTTGTTTTTGGTGCTCTAAAGGCACAGGGAATGTTGTGAAAATTGATGGGAAGATGAATGCAGCATGTTATCAGAAAATACTGGCAGGCAATTTGCATTTTTCAGCATGAAAGCTGCACATGGGGCCCTCTTAAAAGGCCAAGTTGACCCTGAAGTGGTTACAGCAGAAAAAGGTGAAGGTTCTGGAGTGGCCATCACAGTCTCCTGACCTTAATATCATCGAGACACTCAGGAGAGATCTCAAACGTGTGGTTCATGCAAGACGAGTAAAGACTCTGCATGACCTGCAGGGATTTTGCCATGACAAATGGATACCTTACCACCTGCAAGAATGGGAGGCCTCATTGACAACTATAGACAACAGTATTATGAACTAAGGGAATACAGACAAATTTCATTTCTTTGTTGTTGTGTTTTGTTTTATCATTCTGCCTTCTGTTATAACCTACAATTAAATATGAATCCAATAACAAATAAAAGAAACATGTTTTGCCTGCTGATTCATGTTTTCTTTAAAAATGGTATATACTGTATATTACCAATTCTCCAAAGGTATGCAAACTTTTGATTACAACTGTATTGTGGAAAAAATGCTGAGCTAATATAAAAACTAAACTATTCAGGAGACATTACCAATATGTTCAGACCAGGGGCGTACCTAGAGTATTTGGCACCTGGAGCGGATCCTGTATGT
>VKOC01023917.1:0-11087 GCA_009364415.1 Spea multiplicata
ACTGTCTCCTCTGCTCCCTGCCGCCACCCCAACTGCAGTGGTGGGAGCGTGAGGTGTCTGTCTCGGTGCCAGTGCTTCACGCTGAGCACCAGCATATGACGTCATGTGCTGGGGCTCAGCAGTGAAGCCGCATGCACCGCAGCAGAGCAGCAAGACAGAGGCCTTGTGCTCCCACCACAAGACTGCACGGTAAGTGACCTACAAAGGGGGGTAGGGAGAGGGTAGATGCTGGAAGGAGGGGGTAGGAGAGGGTTAGAATAGGCCTTGAAGGAAGGGGTAGATGGGGGGGGGTAGATTGTGTGAGAAGCGGGGGAGAGGGGTAGATAGTGTGAGAAAGAGTTAAAGTAACTTTGAGGTTCACAAAGATTTAGCTGTGTTTTAATTAAATGATTATTATGAATTTGTGTATCCAGATTAATTAGAAAATGTGTGTTTATGCAAATTAGTTTTTTTTTTATGTGTCACCTTCTTGCGTAGGTATGAGAGTGCATGTGCGCTTTATTATTCATGTTTCTAACTCTGTATCTCTCCCACCCTTACCTTATCTAATGTAACATTAAGTTCTTTACTTTTTAAGAGAGGGTGTTTCTTGGGTTTTATTCTTTAAATGCCAATCAGATAAGGTATATGTGGTTGGTAAAGTGGATCTATAATCCATATGTGGTGGCACGTCTCAATCCCTTATTGCAATAATCAGCAGCCATGTCCCCTACCTAGTTGGGCGTGTTAAATTGTAACTGAGAGGCTTTCCTCTGTAGTGGACATTTTGCATGTGTAGTTAAACATGAAGACGTCCTTTACAAAGCAGAGAATTCTGTTGATGAGTCAGAAACAATTCAGCAGCTTCTCTAGAATTAAAGTAAAGGGAAAAAAGTATGGCATGTAACAAGCAGGTTATTATGCCTGTGTCCTTTTATAAACTATTGGAGTTGTAGCTCTCAAAATCAGATGCAGCTGAGTTGCAAAACTGTTAGAAATATGTCCCTTACCCCATTTAGTTTAATTTACTTGTAATATTTGGTTTTGCATATACTGGGAAATTCATTTATACCATTAAATCATGTGACGTGATCCACATTTTGCCTCAGTCTAGACATCTACAAATAGTTGAACCCAAAGTCACCTAAAAATGACTATTGTAAAACTATAAAAAATTATCCTGTCTTCCAAGGGCCTCTGAAATCTACTTTAATTGGTCTTATTAACTGAACCTATAATGTAATGGCAGGGTAGCTGTACCTACTTCACAAGCATTGTAACATTATTTTATTTTAGCATCTTGATATATTGGCTAGTCTGTAGCTAGCCTAAAACTAACTATGTTCTGTTCTGTTATAACCTTCTTAGCCCTTAAGTGTGTAAATGTCTATCACTCATATTTGCTGAAAAGGATTTAGTGCAGTGTTCTGTGGTCTTTTTGCCATGTAAACAAACAGGAATATTCTATTGCTTACTATAATAATTTTAGCTTTGCACACAAAACACACTTTATACATAATTCCAGTTTAGTTTGAAACAGATTATAATTCTGTGCTAAGTAATCAGTCAGTGATCAAGATTATAATTAAATTTCCCTTTGCTAAATTTAAGTTATGTCTTTTTACAGTACTGGCGACAGGTATATTTAATCACTGTGCTGGCCATGATCCTTGCAGTGTTCTTCGCACAAATTCATCCTAGCTACCTCACCCAATCGTGGCAAAGATTGCGTTCTATCATCTTCTGCTCTGTCTCTGGCTATGGAATCATTCCAACAGTTCATTGGATTTGGTTAAATGAAGGCGTCAGATCTCATATTGTCCAGGTAAATAAAGTAGATTTGCATAACAAGAGTTATTTATTCCATAAGACAGGCATTCCCAGGAGAGTTGCAGTTTCAGTTCACCAGCATCAGTATGTACTATGAAGGGATAACAAAGTTCTTTGGCATGCTTCTATTGACAAACTTCTATTGGCATGCCAGCTCATGGAATGGGGTGGAGCCAAGAATCTCTGTAGACTATTTGAAATAGATCGAAAATATGCTGGTGCATATGCTGTACGTATGTACTCACACATACATGCAGCATATAAAAATGCATAGGTAAATTTACAGTCGTGGACAAAAGTTTTGAGAATGACACAAGTATTGTTCTTCACAAAGTTTGCTGCTTCAGTGTTCTCTAATTACAAGCATTTCACAAGTGTCAAAGGATTTTTTTTGACAATTGTATTACGTTTATGCAAAGAGTCAATATTTGCAGTGTTGACCCCTCTTTTTCAAGACCTCTGCAATCTGCCCTGGCATGCTGTCAATTAACTTCTGGGCCATCATAGAAGCCCCAGCGGAAGTGGAGGACAGTAGTGGAGGATGTGGGCACAGACCCCCCGCCAGCAGAGAATGATCCAGGTCTCCTGCAGCGCTGCAGGGGATCTGGATCTTCGTGTTATTATCCGACCTCTGTTTTTAGGTGGGATTATAAATTAAAGGGTATTTTTCAGATCATTTGCTCTAAAAAATACCTCATCTTATATTCAATAAAGTTGATTGTAGGGGGCAAAGCAGTTCGTATTCTTTTTAGTGGCTTATATCAACAAACAGGGAGGAACGAGAACCTGGAATCTTCAGGCCCTTGCTCTCTAGATATGTTTATGGGCAGAATGAAACCTTTCTCACTTGTCAGTAGTCGTAACAAAGGTTCTACAAACATACAAGCAGACTTCCTGAGCAGAAAATCCGTACTTCCAGGTGAATGGAGCTTGCACAGGGCTATGTTTCAGATGATTACAGACAGATGGGGGTCTCCCGAAATAGACCTCATGGCATCAAGCACCAACAAGCAGGTCAAGAATTTCTTCTCCCTTTCACCCAGGGGACATCCAAGAGGACTGGAGGCCCTGTCCCAGAGGTGGAATTTCAAGCTAGCTTACATATTTCCCCCTATTCCATTTCTTGCGAGGGTTCTGAAGAAGATAAGGGAAAAGCTCTTCCAGTTATAATCATTTCCCCATACTGGCCGAAGAGAGCTTGGTTTACCGACCTAATCCAACTGGCCTGCCCTTTCCATCTTCCCTTTCAGCAGGATTTACTTCAACAAGGACCTGTCTGTCACCCAAATCCGGATCATCTAAAATTTACAGCATGGATTATGAAAGGAAGATCCTACAATACAAAAGCCTGTCCTCGGCAGTCATAAAAACCCTGATCGCCAGTAGAAAATACTCTACTTCTGCTAAATACCAGAAAATTTGAAGAACCTTCCTCTCTTGGTGTAATGTCCACCTGTCCTCTCCTGCTGAAATCCACTCCGTTCTTAATTTCCTGCAAACTGGGTTTGACGATGGCCTCCAACCAGCCACCTTGAAGGTACAGATAACTGCTCTCAGCAACTTTCTAGATTTCCCTCTGATCCAACATCTCTGGATAAAGAGATTTTCCAAAGGAATCTCTAGATTACGACCTTAATTTGGTAAGAGTAGTCCTCCACTGGCTTTGAACCACTGGAAGATGTTTCTCTCAGGCTACTCACTCTTAAGGTCGTCCTAGTGGCTGTCACTTCTGCCCGTAGAGTTGGGGAATGTCAAGCAATGTACATGAAAGAACCATTCCTACCTGTTGCAGTGGTGTTGAAACTTTCACCTGAATTTATTCCTAAAGTGTGTTTTTTTTTCTCATTTCCATATGAACCAAAATATTGTGTTGCCCTCCTTTAGCCCTGAGCCTAAAAATTCTAAAGAACATGAGCTCTATACGTTAGACTTTCTGAGATGTATCCAGATTTGCCTTCCTAGAAGGAGCTCAAGGAGAAAATCCAGTTCCCTGTTTACTTCCTTTTCTGGAACTCGTAAAGGGTATCTAGAGCCTCAATCGGCCGCTGGATCAGAGAAGCAATTTCTGAATGTTATGTCTCTGCAGGTTTGGAACCTCCCCACAAATTGAGAGCTCACTCGACAAGATCAGTTTTGACATTCTTGCCGAACTTGCATGTTTAGAACCTTTAGTGATTTGTAAAGTGGCCACCTGGACTAACTTCCACATATTCTCTAAGCATTACCGTCTCGATGCCAAGTCCTTCAACAAGCATCCCTTTTTTGCTTATTCTCCTTTGTGCCACCTGGAATGGCACGGGAAAATAGAATTCTTACATGGGAATTCCCTTTCCTTGTCCAAATCCAGGTGGCACATATTCTTTTCCCTACCCACATTTGTTGTTTATTACATGTTTGTTCTGAGTAAGTCTTTTTAACTAACTGGGGATATGGGGAGACATCTCTCACCTTCGTGCCACCTGGAAATGGACAAGGAAAGGAAATTCCCAGGTAAGAATTCTATTTTCTTACCATTTTCTGTTGGAACCTTGATGACTGAAAGAACCTTCGTCCAAATGTTGGGCATACATTACCATGCTGTACAAATAACAGTCCTTCCCCTCTGGTTGAGCCTTGATTTTCAATGCCCTCCAAAACATTTTACTGGTAGAAAAATCTTTAGCCAACAATTAGGTTCCTTCTGGACTCCCTAGATAGAACATCAACACCTTCAAACAAAAATCATCTTTTTGAGGGGCCCACATCTTCACAAAACACACCTTCCACATCCAAAGTAAGTTTGGTGGGGGGTCAGTTGAGATTATTCTGTGAAGTCCTATACAAATCATTCTAGATTGTTGTCTTATATTGTCTTATGTTCTGTTTGTAACACATAATTCTAAAATGTACCAGTAACCAGATATTGATGATCTCCCACCTGCCAAGGTCATACATTATAAAAACGGTTCTTCTTGGATGTCATATTTTTAACAGGAGGTACCTGTTACTGTACCCTGTGTGAATGTTACTAAACCGGTTTGTGTGTAATACAGATATCATGTGTAGGTTTTCCATCTGTCCAGATTTTCCTTACATTTAGATCTGTTATTAGCCCTCCTGTTACATAGTTACATAGTTCATAAGGTTGAAAAAAGACCTACGTCCATCAAGTTCAACCCTTCTACCTAACCTTTCTATTATTGATCCAAAAGAAGGCAAAAAACCCCTAATTAAGCTACTTCGAATTCTGCCATCAGGGGAAAAAAATCCTTCTTGACTCCAAGAGGCAATCGGATTTCTCCTTGGATCAAGAAGCTCTAAAATATTAATATTATTCTATTTATATCCCTGTATATCGTGCCTTTCTAAGAAAATATCGAGGCCCCTTTTGAAGGTATCTAATGTATTGGATAACACTACTTCCCTTGGAAGTGAATTCCATACCTTAATTGTCCTCACTGTGAAGAATCCCTTCCTTTGTCGTCTATGAAATCTGCGCTCTTCCAGTCTCAGAGGGTGACCTCTTGTTCTTTGTATATTTCTGTTAATGAACAGGTCACTGAAGAGCTCTTTATATTGGCCCTGCATGTATTTATATAATGTTATCATATCCCCTCTGAGACGCCGTTTTTCCAGTGTATATAATTTTAACTTTTTTAGTCTCTCTTCATAACTAGTATATTCAAGGTGAGGTCTTACCAATGACCTGTACAGAGGCAAGATGATATCCTCCTCCCTTGAATCAATACCTCTTTTTATGCATGCCAAAACCTTATTGGCCCTCCCAGCTGCTTGCTGGCATTGCTCACTGTTGTCAAGTCTGTTGTCAACCGTTATTCCTAAATCCTTCTCATTGGTAGTTTCCCCCAAGGATATTCCATTTAAAGAATAGGTTGCATTTTTATTATTTTTACCATAATGCATAACTTTGCATTTCTCTATATTGAACCTCATCTGCCACTTGCACGCCCAGTCCCCAACTCTGTCTAGATCTTCCTGCAATGAAGAAACATCAAGATTAGTCTGAATTACCCAGTCTAATTTTGTGTCATCAGCAAAAACTGTGACATGGCTCTTAATGCAGCTTGGGAGATCATTTATAAATAAATTAAAAAGAAGAGGACCGAGGACAGACCCCTGAGGCACTCCACTTAATACCTGCGTACAGGCTGAGAAACATCCATTCACAACAACCCTCTGCATTCTATCTTTTAGCCAATTTCTGATCCACATACAGACATTTGCCCCTAAGCCTATTTCTGTTAATTTATAGAGTAGCCTTTTATGCGGAACCGTATCAAACGCCTTGGCAAAGTCCAGATAAATCACATCTACAGCCAACCCCAGGTCTATATTTTTACTAACTTCTTCATAGAATGCTAATAGGTTGGTTTGACAAGACCGGTCTTTCACAAATCCATGTTGACTTCTACTAATTGGATTATGGATCAAGATATGATCTTGAATGTATACCTTTAGCAACCCTTCAAATAATTTCCCCACTACCGATGTTAAGCTTACTGGCCTGTAATTGCCCGGTTGAGATTTTGATCCCTTTTTAAATATGGGCACAACATCTGCCTTGCGCCAATCTAATGGAACTATGCCCGAGCTGAAAGAATCCCTAAAGATTAGCAATAGTGGCTGGGCCAGAATTAGGCTTAGTTCCTTCAGTACCCTTGGGTGTATACCATCCGGTCCAGGGGCCTTGTCTACCTTAACAGTATTTAATTGCTTGAGCACTTTTTCTTGTGTCAGCCAATCCCATGTTTGTTGCAACGGTTTCTTAAAATTAGCCAGCAGGGGCTCCGTCATCGGTTCTTCCTTGGTATAAACAGAAGAAAAAAAAGCATTTAAGATGTCGGCTTTCTCTCTGTCCTCACTAACCAAATTTCCAGTTTCAGATAATAACGTACCAACATTCTCTACCTTTAACTTTTTTCCATTCACATACTTGAAAAATTTCTTGGGATTGGTTTTACTTTCCTTGGCAATAAGTTTCTCATTTTCTAGTTTAGCCATTTTAATCTCCTTTTTGCAGGCTTTGTTGGCATCTTTGTATGCCATAAATGATACTACCGACCCCTCGCTTTTATAATGCTTAAATGCCAATTGTTTATTCCTTATTTCCTGTTTTACTTTCCAGGTAAGCCACATTGGTTTTGATTTGTTTCTTTTGTATTTGTTTCCCATAGGTATATATTGGGATGTGTAACTTTGCAATATGTGCTTAAAGGTATTCCATTTGTCCTCTGTGTTTAACCCAGAGAACAATCCATCCCAGTCTATACATTCCATGGTGGACCTTAGCCTGTCAAAGTTTGCCCTTCTGAAATTAAGAGTTTTGGTAGAGCAGTTACCCATTTGCTTTTTGGAATTAATCTCAAATGAAACCATGTTATGGTCACTATTTCCCAAGTGTTCTCTTACTTTAATGTTTGAGATAAGTTCCTCATTGTTAGTTATTACCAGATCTAGACAAGCATCCATTCTGGTTGGGGTCTCTACTAATTGCGACATAAATTGGTCATTAAGCAGGTTCAGAAACTTGCTGCCCTTAGTGGAACAAGTTCCACTGTTCCAATCTATATCTGGGTAATTAAAATCTCCCATGATCAAAACTTAATTTCTATATGCAGCCTTTTCAATTTGAAATAGCAGTTGATCTTCTCCCTCATTGCTAATGTTGGGTGGCTTGTAGCATACACCCACAAGTAGTGTGTGACTCTTCTTACTATCTAGGTTAATCTCTACCCACAGCTGTGGACAGTTTTCCTGTCCCAACTAGCAGCTAAGAGCACCCATGGAAAAGCAACTGCACACTGTGAAAGAGCCAGGTTTCCCCATTAGCCAGGTACTTGTAGGTATGAGTGTTTGTGTACCTTCTACATTGCATGCGTACTGAGTGTGTAAATTAATTTATGTTCATCCACACAAGAACACAGTACCACACACACACACCAGTCTCAGCCAAATAGATCATATTCATATTAGACTGTACAACATGAACTTCAGGCACTTAATGTGTATTTGTTTTTATTTTTAATTGCAGGAGTTTGCGCCACGTGTAATTATTATGTACTTGATTGCAGCTGCCGCTTTTATCTTCTACATTTCTAAGGTTCCTGAAAGATATTTTCCTGGTAATGTATTTGCTGCTAACTAGTCCTGATTTTCAGTTACAGAAAAGATGTGTGCTTCATAAGCAACCAATATATTTTTACAGGTCAAATGGTATTACTTGAAAAAAGGCGTATATTCCACTACATCTATTTCCCAAATCTTTTATTAACTAAATAAATCTATATAATGATGTTTACCTGAATTAAAATATGCAGTGTATGTGCATTCCAAACCCATCTTATTTGTATATGATAAGAGCAGCCATCTTATAGAGACAGTGTACTGTCCCTGACACTAAAACTATAGAACAATATATACTAAAGTATTCTTTGGGTGCTTTAACCCCTTCCGTACCGGCGTCCCTAGAAGACCTCAGTTTTAGTAAAATATTTTAATTCCTTGCTTGTGATTCGCTTCAAAACGATCACGTGCACGGAAATGAGGGGGAGTGGCTGCTACGGATCGCTGGGGAGACCCAGCGGTCAGTAGCAGCCACCCCTCGCGATCCCAGCGTCCATAGCGACGCTGGATCGCGCATCATCGATGACGTACCCGGTATGTTCCGGTCTGTGGGTGACACCCAACCAGGAAGTACCAGGTACGTCACCGGTACAGAAGGGGTTAACCCCTTCAGGACCGGGGGGGTGTTTTACCACGTTTGCACTAAATGACCAGAGCGTTTTTGTGCTTTTGCTATGACTGTATTCAACTCTGATTGCCCACTAACGTATTTAGTGCACCCCTACACATTATATATTGTTTTTTTCCGCACAAGTGGGTCTTTCTTTTGAAATAATCAGTGCCAGATTAATGTAGGGGCTGATGGAGCTGCAGCTCCAGGCCCCTACCTGAAAATAGGCCCAGTCAGGGCCGGACTGACTGGCCCTATGCGTGGCCGATGCGGGCCGGCAGACCAACATTTAAAGCTGCCTCCTAGTCCCGAAGTTCAAAGCAGCCGTCATGCAGCTCCACCGCCTCCACCGGCCGCTTTAAATTCATTAGGTGGCCGGCGGATGCAGTCTTACAGCCGCACAACGACTGCTTTGAACTTCGTGGCCATGCTGCCACTTTGAAGACGTGATGTTAGAGGGGCGGGCTTACAGAAGAGTTCCCCGTGACAAGGAGAGAATCTTCACGTCGGAGGAGAGCATGAAAAAGGAAAAAAAAATAAAAAATGTAAGTATTACAAAATATATATGGGGCCCATATTCAAGAGAGGGAGCTGGCTAGGTTTTGGCAATACAAAATCAATATTAACCCCTTAAGGACCGGGCTCATTTTTCGTTTTCTATCCTGTGGGACCGCGGCTGTTTTGACACTTTTGTGGTGCTTGTGCTCAGGTGTAATTTTCTCCTCACCAATTTAGTGTACCCACATAAGTTATATATTGTTTTTTTCAGGACAAGATGGGCTTTCTTCAGATACCATTATTTTGATCGTATCATCTTATTTACTATAAAAAAATTAATAAAAACATGGTGAAAAATTGAAAAAAAAACACATTTTATGACTTTTATTTGAAAAATCTTTTACTCACCTAAAAAAGCAATTAAAAAAACTAGCTAAATAGATTCTACTACTTGTCCTGAGTTTAGAAATACCCAATGTTTTTATGTTTTTTTGCTGTTTTTTGTACGTTATAGGGCAATAAGTACAAGCAGCGTTTTATGATTTCCAAATCTTTTTTAACAAATCTGATCAGTCTGCCTCCATCTCCTCTTTGGAACATCTTTGAAGCCGGTTAACTCAATTTAACCCATTCAAACCATATATTTTTGAAAACTAGACACCCCAGGGTATTCCAAATGCTGTTATTTTAACCCTTTCCATGCACCACTTATACAACTATACTTTGTCAAACTTTGTAATAGTAATTTTTTTTATTTTTTTTTCCACACAAATTGTACTTTAGTTATAGATATACAGGTCCTGGTATATGTCACTATCAAACAACACCCCAATGTGTGTTCAGGAACATCTCCTGAGTACAGCGATACCCCACATGCATGGGTTTGTCAGATTGTTTGGCTGGTAAAAGGCTACTTTTGGGGCATGCGTAATTCAGGTGGTCATTTGGTCAGTCTGCCTCCATCTCCTCTTTGGAATATCTTTGAAACCGGTTAACTCAATTTAACCCATTCAAACCATATATTTTTGAAAACTAGACACCCCAGGGTATTCCAAATGCTGTTATTTTAACCCTTTCCATGCACCAATTATACAACTACACTTTGTCAAACTTTGTAATAGTAATTTTTTCCACACAAATTGTACTTTAGTTATAGATATACAGGTCCTGGTATATGTCACTGTCAAACAACACCCCAATGGGTGTTCAGGAACATCTCCTGAGTGCAGTGATACCCGACATGCATGGGTTTGTCGGGTTGTTTCAGATTTAAAATGCCACATTTGGGAAGTGCGCTTTTTTTCTCCATTTTGGTCAGTCTGTACCTATGCCCTATCTAGGCCACTCCAATTTACCCCATCAGCCATTTTTTTTTATATTAGACACCCCTTGGGTATTTGAAGTGCTTTTATTTTAACTCTTTGTTGAGATTTTTGAGAAATTTTAGCACTTGCTCAAAATAATAAACTTTATTTTTTATATTTGTTTTATTTTTTTAATACTTTTTTTATATATTTTTTACACATTTTGCTGGTACTGGATGGTTCATCTAGTGACATCACTGCATAATTATTTTTAAATGTTAGCACATTTTTTTTTATTTTTTTTTCCATTTTTTTTATTTTTTTTTAATATTTTACTAATCACATAGTGATTAGAAAGCTGGGCTCCATTGACTTGCATGGTTGAATGCAGTACCTGTATTCAACCAGCAAGTGGAGCCAGTTCTCTAGAGGGTCTGGAGACCATCTAGCGAACTTTTAAAACTTGTTTCCTTTACAGTGCGGCGGCCAGCTTTATTGATGGCGAAGATCACCGGCAGCTGCGGCTGTGACCGCTCTCCGGAGCGGTCACAGCCCACCTAAAGGTAAGTGTTTGGTGTCGCTGGATGCCTCCTGATCGAGGCATTCCAGCGACACCATTTAAGTTTAGGAGGCGATCGTTGATCGCCTCCTAAACGCTTTTAAAACGGGCGTCCGCCGCCATACAATGTATGGCGGCTGTTGACGCCCCGGGGAGGGGCCAGACATGGCCCCCGATGCCGATC
>VKOC01023919.1:0-28701 GCA_009364415.1 Spea multiplicata
ATATATATGTGTGTGGGGTCACTAAGAAATGTCCTTGTTTTATGAAAGAAAAGCATGTTCTGTCCATTAAAATATCACTCCCATCATTTTATTGCATACGATGAGACCGTTAACGTATGTACAAATGAGTGAGAAATGATGCGGTCGCCATAGTAACCAATGGGATGCTATCACTGTTTCACCTCTAGTGCTCAGTACCAGAATTCCTCTTCATATATAACCTACATAAAAGCGACTGTTCTGAAAGAGCCGCGTGTTACATGAAACTAACTTCATTCCGTGCTGCCGTTAATTACCTAGTATCCGGTGGTCTTGGTCTAGGGGTGTCTGGGGTGAAATAACTGGGATTCTCTTTAACCATTTGTGGTATTATGGAAGCGTCAGCCCTGATGTAGAAGGCACTCTGCAGGGGTTTGGGGTAAAAATGGCCGTCTGTAAAGGACGGTTGGGGAGTCACCGGGCCGCCTGGGGATTATCTTTGTGGAGTTGCTTTTCATGCCATGAAGCCGCTCAGTAAACGCATTGTGTCCTCCAAGGCTTTCATATCATCTCCGACTAAAGATGGCCGAGACAGACGTGGACAACGAGCTCCTGGACTACGAGGACGATGAAGTGGATAACCAGGCCGGGGGAGATGCGCAGGACTTGGTCCCCAAGAAGGAGATAAAGGGATCGTACGTGTCCATTCACAGCTCCGGCTTCCGAGACTTCCTGCTCAAACCGGAGCTGCTCCGCGCCATTGTGGATTGTGGCTTCGAGCATCCATCGGAAGGTGAGGAGACGGAGCGGCGGGTGAACGGCTGGTAAAGAGGGAGAACCCTGTTTATAAGGACGAGCAAGTTTATCAATCGCTTCTGCTGTGCGTTTCGGGAATCTTAAGTCGGATGCAGGAAAATCTTACTGTTGCCCATAGCAACTGCTCTTTACAATTAAATATACCTAGCAACAGCAAGGCAACGTAGACAGCAGGTTAATGGCGCTGTTGCTTGGTATGTTTACTTTTAAAGTGCAGTTGCTACGGGCAACGCCAAACCTCCGTTTTGCATCTTTGCATGACCGTGTGTTCTCTTCTCGTTACAGTGCAGCATGAATGTATCCCTCAGGCCATTCTAGGGATGGATATTCTTTGTCAGGCAAAATCTGGCATGGGGAAAACGGCAGTGTTTGTGTTGGCCACGTTACAGCAGCTGGAACCTGTAACAGGACAGGTGAGAGGGGATAGACGGCGATGAGTACCCGCTCATCACAAAATCATCTTAACAGCGTTTCTAACTCAAGTCTGATTTTTTTTAATTAGGTCTATGTAAAACGACACAACGCCGTAGGGGAATCCGTGTAAATGTTCTGCTCTTCTTTTTTTCTCTTGCCGTGTAGGTCTCCGTGTTGGTTATGTGTCATACCAGAGAGCTGGCTTTCCAGATCAGCAAAGAGTATGAACGCTTCTCCAAATACATGCCATCTGTCAAGGTAAGAGACCATGGCGGTCTCCACCTGCTGAGACTACGGTCTCGCGTGTGTAATCTTTCTCATTATCCCCCTCCACGCATCCATTTCCTTATTCCTCTAAAATCTGATTTTTTTTTTAGGTTGCAGTTCCTTTTGTGTCTGCGTTTTCACATACCATATTTTTATCAGTATTAATAATGATTTTAATCTGTGCCTAATCTTTTTATTCCCCTTCCTCCAGGTGGCGGTGTTCTTCGGGGGTCTCTCTATCAAGAAGGACGAAGACGTGCTTAAAAAGACCTGCCCGCACATCGTGGTGGGGACTCCCGGTCGGATCTTGGCGCTGGCGAGGAACAAGAATCTGAATCTCAAGCACATCAAACACTTCATCCTGGATGAATGCGACAAGATGTTGGAGCAGCTAGGTGAGGAAAGAAGCAAGTTCCCGCGATTAGTCGTGGGGGCTTTAAACGTTCCGGTAAAACGGTTGGGGTGGGTGGTGGGAAAAAGGCACCGATCGTAGATCTCAGATTGTCCCGTTCAATCCTCTCTCAGACATGCGCAGAGACGTTCAGGAAATCTTCCGTATGACTCCTCATGAGAAGCAGGTCATGATGTTCAGCGCCACTCTGAGCAAGGAGATTCGCCCTGTTTGCCGGAAGTTCATGCAAGATGTAATAACCGAATCTTCCAATCCTTCCTACTCCCTCCCCGGCCGACACCGCCACCCAAGGGACGCTGGGGACAAGAAGCTCCGTGTCGCCCCGCTTCCCGAACCAAGTCACACGTTCCACCCTCTGCACGCCCTCTCCCTCGTGTGACCCAACCACCTACTGTCACACCGGCTAGTTACCTCCTCCGGTGCCGCTGGCACGTGTGTCGTGGCAGCCGAGCCGCAAAGTATCCGGTATCCATGACACCCCGTCATGCGTCACGACAGCCGTTAAATATCCCTTTTTGTCACGTGACACAACCATCGAAAATGTCACGCTGCCGCCCCTTCCGCCATTTAAACGAAAAGCCTTCCTGGGATGTGACGCCATCAGAAACGTCACACCGGCCAGGGTCTGCTCCCCCCCTGAGACCCACGGCACCGAACGCAACGCCACGCGAGTCCCTTTATCAATGTGCCGTAAAAAGGGCTGGTGCAGCGGTCACGTTAAATGACCCTTTTTGTCACCAATTCCGACAAAACGACCCTGTTTATCGGCTTTTTAGCCCAAATTCCCCCTATGGCACAAAGCACGTTAATGTGTCTGTACCCAGTAACACGTGCCGATGTCATGTGACACAATCTCAATCCCTCGTGTCACTTTTTCTCTAATCTGACCCGTTATATGAAATATCTGATATTTTTGCGACAAGTAGCCCCGTTTCTGTCCCGTTATCAGCCTGGTTCTACTTGTCGCCAAATCAGATCCCCCCCTGCCTTTTATTTTTGCACTTTTTCACCCGTGACGTTGTTTTAATCGTCACACTTCCGTTATGACTTCTCCCTGCTACTTAACGTCTAAGTTTCAGGGACCGGTCATAATTACGTTCCGAAACCAGACAGGTAGCGGGGAAAGAGTAGTGAAGTAAAGCTGGGGAGGAATAAACGCCCTTGCAGTTACCAGGGCCAGGCACAGAAATGGTTCGCTTTTTAGTGATGTGGGAAAGTCTGAAAAAGCATTTAAAGAGCTGAGCTGCAGGTTTACAAAGGCCGGTTATCAATGGGTTAAAAGGAAGGGCTCAGTGCTATGGAGGGCTAAGTATTTGGAGCAATGTGGCTTTCAAGGGGGTGCAGATTAAGTCAGCAAGCCCAGTTTAGTGAATAAATCAGATCAGCGTCTGCCCCGTGGAAGGAAGCGAGGGAGGGTGGATTGGCCGACAACTGGGGAATTCGTGTAACGACCGGGAATTGGAACAGAAGCTTAAGCCTGACCTCCAGGAGAGCGGCTGCTTCATTCCTGACAGGCAGGAGACCGGATTCGTGATCCCACAAGCAAAAGATTGAGAGCAGGGAGAGATCAGAGGGGAAACCAGAGCAGAAAGGGCGATCGTTCTCCTGTCTGGGCTTTCTGCCCTCAGGACTGTTCTATACCTCCTACCCCCCTCTCCATCCTATCCCCTGATTCCTCTATGAGTGTCTGTATCTGCTGGGTACGTGTGAGCGCAATGTGCAGAGAGATGTACGAGCGGCCTGTCGGTCTATCGCTGAATAGAAGCGAAGGCATCGGGTTGTGTATGTA
Source organism: Spea multiplicata (assembly GCA_009364415.1). Taxonomy (NCBI): domain Eukaryota; kingdom Metazoa; phylum Chordata; class Amphibia; order Anura; family Pelobatidae; genus Spea; species Spea multiplicata. Next base: position 3,678 of record VKOC01023919.1, read on the forward strand.
GATTAACGTTCCGCACGTATGTTATCGGATATGTGTACCGCGTGTGTGCGCTGTGTGGGCTGTTGATTGTGCCGTTGATCGGGTTGTACATCGATGCAGATATTTATTTATTATATGTATCCGCAGAGCTGAGTTGTGTTGTGAGAGTCTTGATCGCTCCCCGTCCGTCTGATCTCCGCGCTCCTCGTCTGTCTGTCCGCAGCTTCGCTCTGATGCCGCCGCCGCCGAGCGCTGCTTGTTTGCTTTGACGGGTGTTTAATGCTTGGATGCACATTGTGTTCGCGTGTTTTGCGCATGGACGATCGAGGGCAGGTTCTGTGGATGTAACAGATGTGAAGAGGGTCCGGCGCTGGCGGTTATCCCCGGCTGTATGGATGAACCCGTTGGTTGGGCTCCCAGGAGCTTTGTCTATTTTTATAATCATACACCTGAAGATGGCTGCCTGTGTAAAGTGCGCCATCACCTAAAATCCCCTTCAATTTACCATAAAAACATTTACACGGATCGTTTAATGTCCTCCTCCTTGGTGGGCTGACGTTTCTAGCTGCTGATTGGCTGCTTGAAGCAGCCAATCGGTGGCAGGAAAGCTCTCCCATTGAAAATAATGTATATATATATATATGCTGTCTAAATAGACAGCAGGTGAGTATATCGTATATGGGGGGCTCAGCCACATGCATTTAAAGGGACCACCCAGCTGTCATATGCATTAAAGCACTCATGATGGCCGGAGTGTCCCTTTAACATCATGCGCGCCAAGCTCTAGACCATAAAGGGCCACATGTTAATAAATATCTCACCTTGAACACAGGTGACGCATCCCCTATGACAGGGATCCCCAAACTCGGCCCTCCAGCTGCTGCAGGACTACATCTCCCATAATGCTCCTTCAGCTAAGGGGCTGGCTGAGGAGGATGGGAGATGTAGTCCTGCAGCAGCTAGTGGGCCGAGTTTGGAGATCCCTGCCCTATGATCTTGTGTGCTTCGTCAGCAGTTTTATCGACACGGAAAAGGCAGCGTCTATTATCCGGGTACCCGGTAATGAGTTTTAAGTCATCCTGCCGGACCTGGCCCTCTTTGCATCTGCTCTTGTTTTAATGCTGTGTCACGTGTGCGCGTGTGTCATGTGTATACGTGTTAGCATGTTAATGTATGTGCCACGCTAATCTCTTTATACACGAGCACGCATTATGAGGATGAAACTGGGAATGCGCCATAGAACTGCTTTCAATCTGCGATCCCAGAGATCCTGGACGGTGCAGATTTTGGCCGCGCGGTGGATATTCTTAAACCGGCTCCGTTTCTGCCCTTTTAGGATGCAGTTTGATACCAGGGCTTGGTAACCACTTGTGTGCCAGAACATATTCTGACGCTCAATGGGTTAATCCGATACGGGTTCTTAAATCGTTCTTTTCAGCCCCTGCACCACAGAAATATAACCCGTTGTGATGCGATCCCGGGTAATAAGATCTCGTCTTATTACCCGCTGGACGGTTATCTTTCCAAAGCGACAAGACGCAACCTGGCAAATACCTTACGTCTGGCCTCCTTCTCACCCTAAAACGCCTTAAAATGTTAAAATGTTCTATATTTCAGATCCTGGCAGTTTGTGTGAAACTATTTGCTATAGGGGCGTCCAGCAAGGAGCCCCCCAGCTGTTGTGAAACCACAATTCCCATGACGCTTTAGTAGCCATTTCCGATGTCCACGCACTGGTGGCTGAGTGTCGTGGGAGTTTGAGCTCAGCAGCAGCTGGTTCTGCACCTGCTTGCGTCCTCCATCGCTCCGTGGGGGTTTAATAAACTCGATCGTTCCCTCCCTGGTAGTTAAAGCCGATTCTCCGAGCCACTTCTGGTTTTGTGAACCCTCCGTCCGAGCAAGACCACGCGTTCCAACCGTATTCATGTCTGCCCGAAAAGCGTCCGTTTTTTTAGCTGGGGAAATATGTATGTAAAATACGTAACTCTTGGGGACTGCATGGCACATCATCCTAGACAGAAAGTTTCTGGCGGCGCGCATGTTTTTAGACTCTCTCACTATAGTTATTGAGTGAAGTCGGGAAATCGTTCGTCTCTCTTGATATTAATACAGGAGACGAGGTTTCACGCGGCCGGAAGTGACGGAGGCTCGGCCAGACTCGCCCGCTGTGCATTTACATTAATGGAGATATTCCGCCCCCAAAAAATGCCGGGATCTTCGATATCATATATAATTGTGGGGGTGTTTGTTGTATAAGATATTATATAATATATTATATGTCAGACCCCTGGGGTTCTAGGGCATCCGCGTCCCTTCTGTAAGAGATTTCAAAACAAGCCACCGCCCTCCCCTTACTGTTTAACCCTTAATTTCCCACCCCCCCTCCTCCAGCCGATGGAAATCTTCGTGGATGACGAGACCAAGCTGACTCTTCACGGCCTGCAGCAGTACTACGTGAAACTCAAGGACAACGAGAAAAACCGCAAGCTTTTCGACCTCCTGGATCTTCTGGAATTTAACCAGGTGAACCGCCGTTTCTGACTTGGTCTCAGTTAGTCCGATACGCTCTACTGGAGATCCATTCTATTTAAAGGCATAAAATATACATAAAAGTATTAAAGTACTTTAATATACATTCTTTAAACATACAAAAAAAAACTAAATGACTTTAGGCGAAGCTCCAGCTGCAGAGCTGCAGCAGAACGCCTCTTCTGTGGTCTGATGTTTCACTCCATTGATGGATCTCCTGCACAGCAATTGGATGGAGGCAGGGAATGGGGGGGCCGCTCGGCTATCGCATGCATTAAAATGCCCATGATGGCGGGAGAGTCCCTTTAATGCCGGTGGGGACTCCTCTGAGATGCCGGCGTCTGCCCCATTTCATGCACTTTTTTCCTTTGGGGGTCTTACGATCTTTTAAGACTTTTTTTTCATGGCTTTTTAATTCTAATTCATACAGATCGGATGTTTTAAATCCCCCTGCCCCCGTTGCCAAGCTGTGTGCATTTATTGCTTTATTTCCCAGGATTCTGTTCATTCTTACATCCCATGGAAATATATTTTTTCTACTTAAGCATGGACTCCAGCGCTGTGTATAGTAATGGAAATCCACATTTTTTTACCCGTTTTGTTCCGATAAACTCCCTTTATCTGCAGACCCCGAGCCCCCTATCGTTGTCGGCCGTGTGATATTTTTACCCTGCTCGGAGCAGAACACTGAGCCCGTTCTTTAGGGCGAGACTAATAAAGAGTCCATTCATCCATAGACTTTCATTAGTCAGTGTTTGACTGGGTGATTAAGACCAGGCCACTCTATTGTTACCACCAACAGTATAAGGGTGTCTAGTGGATTGTGCGAAGATACTAGAATATGTATAAATGGCAAACATGAGACAAAATGCGAAATTCCCCGCCAGCGTGGGTCTCGGGCAGTGACGCCGTCCGTCGTTCCAGGTGGTGATCTTCGTGAAGTCGGTCCAGCGCTGCATCGCTCTGGCACAGCTTCTGGTAGAACAGAACTTCCCGGCCATCGCGATCCATCGTGGAATGGCGCAGGAGGAGAGGTGAGGCACAGGGGGCGTTATTATTTCTTATTATTTCGTTCCCTCGCCGTGTTTTATCCCGGGAAGCTTCACCCGCGCTTTGCACCCGCAGGCTGTCCCGGTACCAGCAGTTTAAGGATTTCCAGCGCCGGATACTTGTAGCCACCAACCTGTTTGGTCGAGGGATGGACATAGAGCGAGTGAACATCGCGTTCAACTACGACATGCCGGAAGATTCCGACACCTACCTGCACAGGGTCTGTATGGCTGGTCGGCCTCGGCGCTGGTGTCGCCCTTCACTTCCTGTACGCTCTGCTCACTTCCTCCTCTTCTCCTAAAGGTGGCCCGCGCCGGCAGATTTGGCACTAAAGGGTTGGCTATCACCTTCGTCTCAGATGAGGGCGATGCCAAAATCCTCAACGAGGTTCAAGATCGATTTGAGGTCAACATCAGCGAACTCCCTGATGAAATCGACATTTCCTCGTACAGTGAGTCTCTTTCTTTTCTTTATAAGCCAAGACGGTGCCTGCTCCTTCCCCGTATTAATCGCATCTTTTATCTCTTTTTGCCCCGTTTTTTTTTCTTTCTTTTTTTTCTCTTTTTTTTTTTCTCTCTCGTTTTCTCTCACACAGTCGAACAGACACGATGAGCCTGGATTGTTTCTTGGCTTCCTCCGTTCTGCTGTATGCTGCCCACACGCGCGGCTTCTTCCTGCACCTGTTTTTTCCGGGAGGGCTGAAGCGATCACCAGCTATTTTTTTTTTGTTTTAAGACTCGGCCCCGTTAGACCTCCATCAGTCGCCGTGCGTGGGATGGATACGGAGCCCCGGTTCGTTCCACCCCGACCTCTTTACCAGGACTCTCGGTGGCAGGAGGCGTTTTAATAAATTCCTGGCGAGGGAAGCCGTGCTCCGTGGGTCTCTTGTACAGCCCTAGTATTAGGTTAGCATTTTATACCAAGCCCTTTAGGGATGTTTTTTTTCCCGTTTGTGCCCCATTTTGACCAGTGTTGTTGCCACCATGTATTTTGTGACTTCTTACACAACGAAAAGTGTCACATAAAAAAAAAAAAGATCAAAAACTTGGTTACTCGTTATATGCTTATTCTGTCTTCTATAAATACATGTTCTGGGGTTCCTCTGCTATGCAGCTGCCGCGGAAGTCCATGTTAAAAGATAAATCCCCGAGTGGTATTTTTATTTTTGATAATTCTTTAATTATGGCTTTAAATAACCAGCATCAGGGAAAGAGTCAATGAGCAGAAAGGTCCAGACCACCTCGGCATAAACAGCGCAGCCCCGGTACTCGCACGCGGGCCATAAGGGCTCAGATTCAGGGTCTCGGCTGTTCAAGAGAAACGCGGATGGCGCAGATTATGTAGAAAATCTATAAAAATGCTTGAGCTTCTGGTTGTAATGGGAAATGGCTCCTCCCACTTCCAGTCGGTGCCGTGTCAGCGGTCCAGCGCAGCACTGGTACCGGTGGGTGAATGCAGTGGATGCGTACAAACCTGTACATGCGCAGATCACCAGCAGTCTCTACTAAATGGTGTTTGTCATAGGAAGAATAAAAATGCAAGCGAAGGGAAGCGTGGGGGATGTCACAGCCCCTTTTAAGTAGTAGACCACTCTAGGGAGCTAATAGCAAATGTACACTATATAATTATATATATATATATATAAATCCTATACATCCCCCCTGCTTTAGGAATCCTTCCCTAAAGCGACCGATCGCAAAAAATGCAGGACACAGGGTTGTGAGGCCGGCAACTTTTATTCGTTTAAAATGATTCAGAGGTGAATGAAATATCCGACAAATCGCCTTATTTTCTTCAGTAAATGGGCCGGGCCAAACCAGCTGTTAAATTGCAGAGAAAAAAACGGTAAGGGAAATAAAAATGAGTACATTTAAAAACTGTACATGTATATATAAAATCATATTAATGCACCCCCCCCCCCCGATCCTCAAACACAGAACTGGTTAGAGGATTAAATTAGGAAGAATACGTGTGATCACTCATCAAAAACACGCAAAAAAACATAAAAGGAAGACGTTTTCAGCATTATGTTAAAAAAAATATTTCTTTTTCCACCCTCATGGGCTTCCCGTGTCGTAACGATTCCCTGCCTTTCGTTTAACGTTCTCGCTCCGCGATGTCGTCGGAGAAAAGTCTTCCTTCTGGTCGCGGTTTCGCTGCTCGCACGGGACCCTGGGCGAGGCCGGTGACGATGCCGGTGCTCAGCGGCTCAAGGCTTCTACGTACCACGGTGGCAGAACGGCGTAAGCGGGGTCCGTGTGGACAGAGTACGTGATGTCGGAGCCCGGCTCGCAGGAGAAGAGATAAACCACCCTGAACAGAAACAAAGCGCCGGAAGGGTTAGTAGTGTTCAGCAATAAAAAGGGGGGGCAGTCGGATTAATGCGGGGTTCTCACCGAGGGTCATCTGCCGTCACTATTTTTTTGATGAAAGACAAGAAGGCCTCGCAGAAGTTCATGCAGACGGCTGGGTCCCAGCTATGTTTATCCGCCTGAACACAAGAAGAAGAAGACGTCTTTAATGATTCCGTGGACTCAGCCCCCCCGAGGGCCGGTCTCTTACCCGGATTAAATGCGGGATTTCTGACGTTCTGTAATTCTGTAAGGAGACGACTCTTCCCTCCGGGTTGCGGAAGCCAGCTACGATGAGCGGAATCCCGAGAAGAAATGACTGACACCACCACTTGAGGAGCTTATACCTGATTGAGAGCAGAAAGAGACCCCCCAATCAAACGCAAATTTAAAAAAAAGATGTACGAGAAGCCTTTTGGGGGCCAAATCCTTAGAGAAATGATACTGGTTGGACGGCTGCTGCCCTTCCCCCTCTTACGGTGAGGAGTTTGGAAGCAGATCTCTATACCTGTTGAAGCTGCGCTGCTGGTGGGGGTTCCGGATCTGGGCGCTGCTTTTCAGTTCCACGTAACAGGACGGGGGTTTGGGAGCGGAGGCCGACGGGTCGCAGCAGTCCACCTCCCCGGATAAAAGGATGGAGTGCGAGGACAGCCGCGCCAGCAGGACGCTGCAAAACGCCTCGTTGGTGTTAATCACGCCGGAGGAAGACGGGCGGCCGTCCGGAGAATCTGAGAGGCGAGAGCGGAGCTTTGGAGATCAAAAACACCGGATGAGGTGAAAAGAACCGCGAGTACGATGAGAAACGCCGAGAAAGAGAAGAAACCGGACGGGATAAAAACCTCAATGTGTTACGGGGTGAAATAAGTGACAGATAAACCAAGAACTTACAGTTTACACAAGATATTTTTAGATACACGGCGGCACTTCATACAGACTTCAGAGGAACACGTATGTTTAATATGTTTACACGCGAGCTCGACTGTCTCCGTTTAAGGAGAACAATCCTAGGTGGCCCTCGTCTTTTTGCCAGGAATGCCGATTATTTTGTGTTACGAATTCACCGTGTGGACGGTTATTGCGTTAAAAGGCTACAGTTTCTAATTTGTAACTCGTGATTGTGGGCGAGTGATGTCCGGGCTTTAAATATTCTTTTTAGAAGGAGACCTTGACAAATTAGCATAACCCAACCCACAGCCGAGAGAGAAAACGCATGCGCATCCAAAAAGCTACAAACCGGCACACATGTAGCTCTCGAACTTGTATCCCGAGTACATGAGCCTGTCCTGCTGAGACGTCCTCTCTTGCCTCTTTTTACGGGCAGATTCCGTCTCCCTCTCGCTTATGTACAGAGTTCCTTTAAACAGCGTGACGGCCAGCAGCCAGTCCTCTTGGCTCTCGTAGGGCGTGCAGAGGATTTTAGTGAGATGACCCCGCCACGTGACAAAGTCCCGGTCCACCGGCCTGAGGGCAAGAAGAGTCTGTGAGTGGCTGCTTTGGGGACAGAATAAAAAGCAGATCTAACGTCAAACCCCAGAAGTAATCTTCTCATCACCGGAGGTCCAAAAAACTTTCTATGGTTGTTCCAATTGGTCAGACACCAAATTAACTCTTTTAACGCTTCTCGCTCTTCCCTCACAGCCATTAAAATGCTAACTTAACTCTCCCAACACCTCATCACAAACCTCCACCCGATCCTAACCACTTAGTTCACACACACATTATTCCTACTTCCAGAACAATGAATGGAGTTCTAGCATAAAGGAAGCGGAGGCAATCTGTATATTTAATGCCCTCATAGGTCATACGGTCACAAACGTGGGATCAGCATCTTAGCTGTCATTATCAGACCCTATGAGCGCAGCCATAAACATCCCTTTTTTTGGCCGGCTTTGCTGCGTTTTAATAGATCCAGGCGCCCGTCGCTGTGCACACCTACGGCTGCTGCTTCCGCCTCCTAGAAGCCCTCGGTTTTCTTTCACCCAGCTCAGAATGTGCAGCAGACCCTCTTTTTCATCTTCGTTCCTGCGCACGTAGCGGTCTTCGAATCCATCCATCAAATCCCACCCGGGTGAGGCGTCTTTGCCGTTCACACGTGCCAGGGGCTTATAATACCGCAGTTTCCTGGCATCGCCATGGTAACGCCGTTCTTCATCCAGTGAGAAACGTCCCACTTCAGACGGCAGTCTAAAGAAGGGGAAAGGACCCTGGTATAATAAATGGTTCGTGCGGAGAGACGATGATGATGACGACGATGATGGATTCACGGAGCGGCGTGGGGGCGAGGAAGACGAGTCGCGGCATCTTTTGGGTGGCCTGGCTGATAAAAAGAAAAAAAAGTTAAAGATCACGCCTACAAATAGACTTAACGTCATAAAAATAAATACATTGCAGAGAATACTAAATGCTCAAGAATGATCTACTTTGTATGCATAAAAATAGTATTTTGTTAAAAAAAACAATTCCAAACAAATAAATCAAATGCACAACACAAGCTGAGGTCTCCCCATTTAATGTTGTGTTAACTGCACACTTTGTGTTGCTTCTCCCCATACAATTACAACCCGATATCCTTCACAACTTTCATTATATATTAAATTAACCATTTTTAGTTATTTTGGTTTAATTAATATCACCCCCCTCACCTCCATTGTCTTTCTTTGTGGCTGCATCACATTCCATGTTTCCCTTCAATAAACTATCTTTATATTCCAAAAATTCTTCCTTCAGGGTCCGCCATGACGTTTAATAATGTCGCCGGAAATGATCCTACGTCATAAGCAAGCCGCCGGAAATAAGAACATTTGATCAACCTCCTGCGCGCGCTGCTTCACTATGGTTACCGAGGATCATCCGTCTTGCCTAATGCGGGTAAATTTAGTGTCGCTGTTTATTTTGGTCTCGCTTGCTTCTGTCATTGCCATAAAAGGCATGTTCCGGTTTGTTTATCACGTAAGCGGCCATGTTTTGTACACCCATTGGGCCACTAAGGTTGACGTACATGGTAACCCCGCCCCCTCAGGATTTTGTCAGCCATGTTTGTACGCCAATTGGGTCACTAAGGTTGACATACTGGGTAACCCCGCCCCCTCGGCGTCCCGTCCGCCATGTTTGTACACCCAGTGGATCTGGTTGAAGGATGTAGAGTGAAGCCGGCGGAAGCGGGTGAGCTGTCTTGCGCAGCTGGACGTGGCAAAGGAATGCACGGTGAGACAAACTTCGATTAACGCCAGATACTTATCGCCCAGTTACTATCATTATTACTTATGTCACTTCCTATACTTATTTACCTCTCCCTTCATTATAATGTTAATACCCCAATCTCGGGGTAAATGGGCAGATTCCGGGGGGGGTCACCGACCCCTTCCTACTCTACTCTGATTTAATTATCTCTCAGCATCCCAACTGCCATATCACAGCTCACCTCTGCTTGAACACAGGTGACTTCTAAGGACCATTATTGTTCCTTATTTGGTTGCTACAACATTGATCTCTAAGGAAGTAGTAGATAAATGGAACAGTTTCCCAGCAGCAGTGGTGGAGGTGAATACATTAAGGGAGTTTAAACCCCCATATATCAGGGAATGGGCAGACTAGATTTCCCTGTTTGTACCGTGGGCTATTAAAGTGTTATTTGGTTTACCGGGTCGGCTCGTATAGAAAGTTCCCAGGTATCGTAACTTTTATTTCCTTTCTTTCTCGTCAGGTTCTCCCGCCGACCCCTCCCCCGCTCCCCGATGGAGCGGAAGCGGAAGCTGATAGGCGACCCGTTCAACGTAAAGAAACCGCGAGAGGAGAGCAGAGGACGTGCGGATTCAAACGCGTATCCCTCTCCGTATCCAGGTGATCTCGGGTGATGATCCGTACGGACGGGCCCATGAAAACAAAAGCTGACGCCCCATTAGCATACCTGGGAGCTCTCCGGGTCACGACACGCCCCACTCCCTGCCCACTTTCCCTTACATTGTTTGACTTTAATTGGGGGGACCGCCCCCCTGATGTCAGCTGGGAATGCCCCCCCCTGATGTCAGCGGGGACCGCCCCCGCCCACCGACATCAGGACCACTTGTTAACGCCAGTGGGCAGGCAAGGCTCTGGGTAGCCGGTGCCCAGCAGCTCCCGGGTATGCCTATTAGTTATGAGCCGTTTTACACCCCGCGTAGACATCTTTACCCCTGACGGGGCCGGTATGCTGAGCGGTGAGACGCGCGGCGGACGCCATCTCTTTAACGTGAGCCGCAGGGAGAGTTTATTCTTCATTCCAATCAGGGAAAGTCTCGCTGATTCTCTCCGCTCTGTACGAGCCGCTCCTTTGACGTCGATACGTTGTTATTTCCGGTACCTGCTACTTTGGGTGTTTTCTATTATAATTAAACGTTTTGGTTTATAGCGTTTATCGAGGGTGGCCGGTTCCATCCGTCTCTCATCCTGATCCAGAACGTATATGTGGTGGGGGGGTTCGGGTGGCCGTACCGCCGTCTCTGATGGGCTGATATCCAGAACGTCATATGTGGCGGGGGGGGGGGGGGTTCGGGGTGGCCGGTTGCCCTCCCGTGCTACTCATGCCTGATCCGAACGTATATGTGGTTGGGGGGTTCGGGGTGGCCGGTACCCGTCTCTGATCCTGATCGCAGAATGATAATGTGGCGGGGGGGGGGTTGGGGTGGCCGTTCCCTCCTGTCTCTCATCCTGATTTCAGGAAATCGTATATGTGGTGGGGGGTTCGGCGGGGGCCGTGTCCCCGTCTATGCATCTGATCCAGAACGTATATGCGGCTGGGGGGGGGGTTCGGGTGGCCGGTCCCCCGTCTCTCATCCTGATCCAGAACGTATATGTGGTGGGGGGTTCGGGGTGGCCGGTCCCCCGTCTCTCATCCTGATCCAGAACGTATATGTGGTGGGGGGTTCGGGGTGGCCGGTCCCCCGTCTCTCATCCTGATCCAGAACGTATATGTGGCAGGGGGGGGGTCGGTGTGGCCGGTTCCCTCTGTCTCTCATGCTGATCCAGAACGTATATGTGGATTCTCGGTTCTCATGTTTCTCCTCCTCTTCAGATTTCACGGAGGACGCCCGAGGAGCCGTCTCTTACCTCTGCGCTCTCTTCCCGCGGAAGCTTTTTAACGACGCTCTTCCTCCGATATTCCTGAGACATCAGCTGTACAGCCTGGTAGCAGACCGAACGAAAGCGGACAGACTCCTGGTTAGTAGCTGCTGAAAATTCCATCCAACCTGCAGCATGGTCGGTTGTCACCTCCTATAATACCCCCGTACGGTCCTTTATCGTGTCCCCCTCATCCATTCATTCCTAACCAGACCCCAAAACATCGACTCCGGATGATCCCCCCCCCTTTTTCATCATTTCCACCGTTTTTCTTCTCCAGCTCATAGATTGTGTCCCCGATTAGAGGAACGATCCGTCTCCCTTCGCTGCGTCCCTTCTCACTCGATCATTTATTTCCTAGAGTTCCCTCCAGCAGAACGGAGAGCTGTGCCTCATCCAGCCGGGATTTGATCCGGACGCATTCCTTGTGGTGATGGCAGAGGATTTGCGGAGAACGGCCCTCGCGAGTTGCGATGGGAACGCCAGGGCCCCCGTCGTCAATAAGTTTCTGGAATCCGGTCTCCTTTCCTCTTCCAAAATCAGCTACGAGAGAGAGGAGGTGATGCAGAAGCACCGGTTCTCCGACAAAGAGATTACGTAAGGGAATGAGGGGAAAGAAACGTGTTCTTTTTCCCCCAAAATGTTGGAACGTGGGGGAGGGGAATTGCTGGCAAGTCCAAAAAGTAATGAACGGGGGCACCGAGATGATAACTGGGTCTAGACAATACAATATTGATTGAAGACGGAAGGGATAGGGGGGATTTAAAGTGGAGAGGAGCTGCTGTTCTAGAATGAAGCATGGTGAAGGAATGATCACTATAGATCAGGTAGGCTTATTAAATTACCAAAAAAGGGATGGAGGAGATTTGGCGGAACGATGGAAAATGCAGTTTTTTTTCTAATAGTTGATAAAAGTGATTGTTTGACACCAAAGTGTTTGTAGTTCCGGTAGAAGCCCCCGCCGATTCACTGCTGTCTGCTCCGTGTCCCCAGGCAGCTGGTCCGTGCCGGGCTCCTGACGGTCAGAGATGCTGGAAGCTGGTGGTTATCGTTACCCGGCGCAGGGAAATTCGTCACGCACTTTATAAAAGGTACGGAAGGCAGAGCCGAACTCCCTCTCCGCGGTCAGGCGCGTGGATCTCCGCTGGCTGCAGCCCCCCCTCTGACATGTGCATTCATAACACGTTTATCCCTCCTATTCACCTATCCACGCTCCCTCCTTTCTATTCCGCGCAGGACGGAAAGCCCTCCTTTCTCAGATCCGCAGGTCTCGCTATAAAGAAGTCCTCCTCACGGATCTCTCGACCCGCAGACCCCCGCCGTCTTTGCGCTTGGGCATGGAGTATCACATCCATGACATCATAGGCGCAGGCCTTGTTGATTGGTGAGAAGACTTGTATGATATTCTGTGTAACTACCCCATTTTGCCCGTTCCTCGGATCTCGGATTCCCGTTCTTTCTGCCTTCTGTCTTCATCGTCCCTCTTTTCTCCTCCTCAGTGTTCCCACCGCCTCTGGGACTCTCCTCCGTTTGTCTGAGACATAAGAGATCGCGCTGCCTTCTGCCAAAAGGAAAAGGAACTCTGCCTCTCTGAAGGGACCCCCATGGGACGTCTCCTTCTTGTTTATGTTGCCACTCAGTAATTTTCCAGCTTATTTTCAATTTTTTTTTTTTTTTTCTTTTTATCGCTTTATTTTTTTCTTACATCATTCTTTTTTTCTCTTTGTTTTTCTTACATCATTATTTTTGTCATTCATTTTTTTCTCTCCAATGTCTATAAAATAATAATTATATGAAAAACGTCTTTGCCTGCCTGCCCCTGTTGGTCCTTGGACAGCGAAACACCTTTTGGCGCCTTTCTTTATATATATCCTTAACATCTTTCTATATTCTCTAGCATATTATGGGATAGAAACTTCTTCATACCGAATGAGATTTTAAGGACAGGAGGAGAAACGTTACAACAAGAGGCCAGAATCCAACACTAGAGGGTCAGAGGCTGAGATGAGATCAAGATCGTTTTACTTTACGGAGAACGGGGGTGGATACATGGAACAACCTCCCAGCAGAAGTGGTAGAGGTTAATACAGTGAAATGGATGTTGTATGGCCCTGGGATGTATTCACTAAGCCAGGAGTTTGCAGGAGAGATGAACATTAAGAAGGACGGCGATGGCCCTACATGTTACGTATTGTGAAATCATTCATGTTCATTACGCAAGATATATATATATAATGTATATAGTGATTCAGACCCGGGGTAACGCTTTAGTAGGGGCCGCATTGCTTATATACATTCATGATCATTCTATTCTCCTAAAATTAATGATAACAAGTGGTGGGCTGCTGTTATAGCGGTGGGCAAACGCAGGGTTAAATCAGGGGATGGTTGGCAACGGGGCATTAGGGAAGCTAAGATGAGGTCAAAAGCTGGAGAGACGTGCATAAAGGAACCGGGTGACGCTACCCTGATATCATCGACATGAAACCCCGCCCAGCGCTGCCATTGGGGGATTCTGCAGGACGCCGACAGCCGCTTGGCACTGAAACCGTTAAACAGAAGCCTCCGACGGGCAGCTGCCGGCACCTAATAACATAAAGGCAGCTCATGTATTCCAGGAAAAGCCCCCCTTACTGCCCGGGAGCCCCTGACGTGGGGTGCAGAACCACAACTTCGATTTAGGGACTGTCTTGGGCAATCCAGGACACATGGCAGATGCTTTAATGGGGGGCTCCTGCTTTTCGGTGGGTGTTTGCAGTGTAGCCAGTAGGGTGCCTGGTGATTGCTAGTGTTAAGTGAAGCATACTTCCCAACAGTCCAGTGTTTATGGGACAGTCCTGACTTTCTGCTTTTGCAGGCGGTGGGGAAAAGGGTCAGTTTGGGGAGATCCTCAGATTTTTTGGCATTTATATAGAAAATCATTAATTGCATCTCATCGATCTAATTTACCGGGGAGGGGAGAGGGGCAGCTCTCAGGTGGGGGCCGCTGTCATAGGGTGACCTTGCTGAGGATAATGAGAGTTAGATGCCCGCGGTGCGCTCTGTTGGAGGCCATCACAGTCATCCACGGAGCGAGCTGTCAGCTGACCTGTCAGGCTGGTCACGTGACCGTGGAGAGGCACCCGGAAGCGGGAACAGGCGTTGGGAGTTGGCACCGAGCCGCGGGGCATCTCCGGGCAGATCTTATGAGCTCTCATACGGAGGCGCTCACCCAGGGAGGGGCAACTACATGTTTACCGGGGCAACGGGCAGCTCTGCGGGGGCAGGAATAACGGAGATGGGCGAAGAGAGGAGACCGGCACGTCTCGTTACCGGGAGAAGGATGAAGACCCCCTTCTGGCTGCTTCCTGCCCTGGCCCTGTCTGCCCTGCTCGGTGCTGGGTGGTCTGCCCCCTTTAACCAGGTATGGAGGGGGTCCAAGCTGGCGGCGTGTATATAATGGGGTACGCGGCGTGTGTATATTATGGATAGGGGGTCTGGCAGTATGTATGTATATAATAGGTATGGGGGTCTGGCGTCAATGGTTGATTAATAATAGGTATGGGTCTGGCGGTGTGATATAATAGGTATTGGTCTGGCGGTTGTGTTATGTATATAATAGGTATGGTTCTGGCGGTATGTATATAATAGGTATGGGGTTCTGGCAGGTTGGTATGATTATAATAGGTATGGGGTCTGGCGGTGTGTATGTATATAAAGGTATGGGGGTCTGCGGGTATGTAATATAATAGCTATGGGGGTCTGGCGGTGTGTTAATGTATATAATTAGGTATGGGTTCTGCGGTGTGTTAGTATATAATAGGTATTGGGGGTCTGCGCGGTATGATATAATAGTATTGGGGTCTGCGGTGGTATGTATATTAATAGGTATGGGGTCTGGCGGTGTGTATGTATATAATAGGTATGGGGGTCTGGCGGGTAATGTATATAATAGTATGGTGGCGGTGTGATATGTACTATTAATACGGTATGGGGTCTGGCGGCTGTGTATATATAATAGGTATGGAGGGTTTCTGGCGGTGTGTATATAGATAGGTATTGGGGGTCTGGCGGTGGTATGATATAATAGGTATGGGGCGTTCTCTGGCGGTATGTATATAATAGGTATCGGGTGGTCTGGCGGGGTATGTATATAATTAGGCTATGGGGTTGGCGGTGATGTATGTATAATAATAGGTATGGAGGGTCTGGCGGTGTGTATTGATATAATAGGTATGGGGTCTGGCGGTGGTTATTAGTAATAGGTATGGTGGTTCTGCGGTATGTATATAATAGGTATGGGGCTCTGGCCGGTGTGTATGTATATAATAGGTATGGGTCTGGCGGTGTGTATGTATATAACGGGTAGGAGTTCTCGGCGGTGTGTATGTATATAAATAGGTATGGGCGTCTGGCGGTGCTGAGTAGTATATACGGGTAGTGGGGTCTGGCGGCGTGTGTATGTATATAATACGGTTATGGCGGGTCTTGCGGTGTGTGCTATATAATAGGTATGGTCTGGCGGTATGTATATAATAGGTACTGGGGTGGTCTGGCGCGTTGTATGTATATAAAGTATGGGGTCTGTCTGGCGGTGTGATGTTATATAATTAGGTATGGGGATTCTGCGGTGTGCATATGTATATAACGCGGCATAGGGGGTCTGGCGGTTGTATGTATATAATAGGTATGGGGGTCTGGCGTGTGCTATGTATATAATAGTATGGGGGTCTGGCGTACGGTATGTATGTATATATAGGTTTATGGGGGTCTGCCGGGTTATGTATATAATAGGTTATGGGGGGTTTCTGGCGGGTGTATTATATTAACGGGAGGGGGTTCTGGCATGCTATGTATGTATATTAATAGGTATTGGGCGTCTTGGCGGTCGTGTATGTATATAACGGGTACGGGGTCTGGCGGTATGTATGTATATAACGGGTAGGGGGTCTGGCAGTATGTATGTATATAATAGGTATGGGGGTCTGGCGGTATGTATGTATATAATGGGTAGGGGGTCAGTGTGCCCTATCCACATTTACATAAAGTTAATCATAAGAAGGATCCAGTCATCATGGACATGCCACCTAAAGTCCTGATTACCCTCGCCATCCTTTTGGCTAAATGTTAAATTGCTATAATTATGGGAAAGCTGTGGGTGAGGGCCAAAATATTACAATCCGACTAGCCCAAGCTATAATTGCCCCCTTCTCCCCTGAGGGGTAACGCTGTTTGTCTCTCCCGCCCGCAGGTTTCGCCCGTCGTCACCATGGAGCAGTTGCTGTGGGTGAGCGGGCGAGTAATTGGCGAAGTTGACACGTTCCGCATCCCGCTGATTACCTACACCCCCCGCGGGCATCTCCTGGCCTTTTCTGAGGCTCGCAAGCACTCTGCCTCTGATCTGGGGGCAAAATTCATCGCCACCCGGAGGTCGCAGGATGGGGGTGAGAGTTGGGCAGCACCTACAATACTGCTCAGTTTCTGCATAATTACAAATATATTTTTGTACAGCGCTCCGGCATCTGATGGTGCCATAAAACAAATAATAATAGGATGGTGGTACATAAATGTTAACCGTTAACATAACAGCTTATAGTAAATATAACTATATAGCAGTATTGACAAAAACCTGATTATATCTCATTTTGTCCCAAAAAAAACCCTTTATCTGCAGACCTGGAGCCGTCGTTGCTGTCGGTCATGAGATATTTTGGGTGAATTTCATGCCTCAAAGGAGCCCGATTGCCCTGGCTGAAGTGGTGGGGGCAATTAACGGCAAGAGTCCTGGTCCGGATGGGCTCACAAAAGCGTATTACCAGAGATTTAGTTCTATCTTGGCCCCACATTTAGTTACTTTCTTCAATGGCCTGGCCAAGGGGGATCACTTTGGCCCCCACACCAACACTGCCCATATTGCAGTCATATTGAAGCCCGGTTAGCCGGCGGATCTCTGTGGGAGTTACCGTCACCCGTTGGCCTGGGTTCGGGTTAACGGCTATCTTTCAGACGCATTTACGCTGGCCAATGGCACGCGTCAGGGATGCCCGCTTTCCCCCCTCCTCGTTATTCTCAGTATAGAACCCCTGGCAGGCGCCATTAGGTCCAATCCAGGTATCTCCGGTATGTCTGTCTCTGGGGTGGAGCATAAATTAGCTCTTTTTGCGGATCATATGCTGGGGATATTGACGAGCCCACCGACGTCTCTTCCATGTTTCCTCGAGGAGCTGGGCACATTTCAAATGTTCTCTGATTATAAAAGTCGGAGATTCTTGGGGTTCACCTAGCGGATTGTGTGAAGCAGTCCCTGGCTTCCCCATCGAATGGCGCTCCCTCTCTCTTAAATTCCTAGGTCTGCGTATCCCTGCGGATCTTTCTCTTCTCCTTGAATTACGTGCCCCTCCTCCAGCGCGTCTCCCGAGACCTGCGTAAGTGGTCCTTCCCTCGTGTGTCGTGGTTCGGGAGGCGGTGAAGATGGACATCTTGCCTCGCTTTTTATACCTTTTACATACCCTGCCGATCTTTCTCCCTCGCGATTACTTTAAGCAGTGCCATCGTGTTTTTATGAAGTTTATCTGGTCCTCTGGTCCCCATCGCCTAGCTTTTTCACATCTGGTGCGACATAAACTTAAGGGTGGCCTGGGGGTCCCACACCTGGAGCTGCATTACCATGCAGCTCTCTTACGTAGGGTGGTTGAGTGGACTTTGAGGGCACGTAAACAATGGGTGACGCTGGAGGAGGATGCCCTTCCGCACCCTATACACTCCTTTCCATGGTTACCTATTATTCACCAGTCAGGGCCACGTCCTAGACATCCCACTATCTCCCCGACCATAATACATGACTGCGGGCAAACTGACATCCTCCCCTAACCCTCTCCTTCCCCCTTCACCCTGGTTATAGAAGCGGTAGGGCATTGCCGTTCTCCCCTGTGCCTACCGGTGCCCTTTACCTTTTCCATATCTCGGACGGCGCCTCGGTAAAACCCCTAGGTGCGTTGCTTGGTTCGTCTGCCCTCATGATACCTTTTTCCACACACAGTTGATGCACTTTATTTCCTCCTTACCGCCATGCTCACTACAATAGACCCCTGACTGACTTTGAACGACTGTCTCCGCCATTTACTCCACTCTCCTTGCTCTCGCTTCTTCCACTAAGCCTTATTTTTGTGGCTCTCTGGGAAAGCGATTTCCCGTGGATCTCTGCAGACGAAGACTGGGATAAAATCATTAGATTGCCACATAAGGGCGCCGTGTCCAGCAAAATTCCGGAAACTTCCTATAAACCACTAACCAGGTGGTACCGTACGCCGCATGTTCTGCATAAATGTCTTCCCAATGTCCCTGATGTTCTCTGGAGATGTTTAGACGGCCCTGGTACCCTCTTGCATATTTGGTGGTCCTGCTCCTTGGTGGTTCCCCTGTGGAAATTTGTGGAGAAGGTTTTTTACGGGAAGTGGGTGACCCGGACTATACTCTGCCGCCTGAGGCGGCCATTTTACACCATACTACTCTGTCGATAACTGCCTATAAAAACTCTGTAACTTATCATATTCTGAGCGCGACTAATGCGGTTATCCCCCGCTTTTGGAGATCTGCAGGCGTGGATTAATAGGATGGATTTTATTTCCCATATGGAGGAACTGGTCTGGGCTGCCAGGGGTAAGGAGCATCTGTATAATAGGCGCTGGCTTTGGTGGAGGGAGCTCATCTCCTCCCCGAGGTTCCCTGAGCTGCCCCGTTCGCCCTGACGTGTTCCGGCGTGTTCCGGCGTTGCAGTTGCTCGCCATGGCCCTTCCTCGTATCTCGCCTGTGGCCCCTCGTGCCCCTCCTGTTTTTTTTCTCGCCATCTGATTGCCTTTTCCCACACTCTATAATTTGGACCATGATGTCACGCGCCATCTTTTTTCTTGTTATGTTTTTTTTTCTAGTTTGCTGGTTATTTAGCTCTCCATCTTACGCCCTCTGCATGAGCGCCCGTACTCACCTGAACTCGCGCTTTGGCCATTCCTGATGCAACTTGCTTTCAAGGCGTCTTCGGGTAGTGCCCCATCGCCGTATTTATTTTGTATAACAATAGAATGCCTGTCTAGTTCCAAGAGGTGTGTCGTTTTCTGCCCTTGGCGGTGTTATTGTTTCTGCCAACAAGTGCTATGTTATTCTTTCTATGTATTGTGCTTACCACTGTATGGCACCCATGTACTTTGTACTCTGTATGAGCTCTATGGGAAGTTCTCGGATATATGTCATTGTTGTACTTCTTTTTGTCATTAAACGGAGAAAAAAATAGGTCACAAAAGTCTGTAAGATAATGAAAACCTCAAGGCCCATAATAAGCCAATTTCATGCCTCAAACACCACACTGAGCTGATGCTTTATGGCAATGCTAATGAAGTCCGTTTCCCCCATAGACTTTCATTAGTCAGAGTGTCTGGCTGGGTGATTAAGACTGAGCCGCTCTATTGTTCCCAACAGGCAGTATAATAAGGAGTTGGGGCCTTTAGTAGATTGGGGCTCAGATAACAGAGGAGAACTGAAACGCAGCTGCCTGAAAACATTATATTATGGGGCACAAACTGGGGTAAAAAAACACAAACAAAAAACAGTGCAATATTTAATAAAACTCATTAAAAAAATGGTATAAGTTAGAGATGCACTGAAAAAATTCAGTATTTACTTGGCTGAAAATGACCCCCCCCGACACCTTTAAAAATAAAAATATGTATATATATATAATTGCTAACAGCAATCACACTCCTATCATGCCCAGGTAGCCAGTGCATGCTAGAGCCTGGCTAGCTGCCCCCCTGGTGTATTTATGATGCCAGCAGTATGGGGTTTTCACATCACTTACAGCCTCCCTGTGCCATACCCCCCCACACACTTACACATCCATCCTATCACACACTCTCATTAATATACTCATTCATATTCATTCCCTCAATCACGCATACTTGTTCATAACCCCCCCACCCTTTCCTGAACTGCAGATATCTCGCTCTCTCACTCTCTGTGTGAACAACTTCTCTTGTCTCCTCCCAGGGGAAGCAGGAACGGAGCAGAGTCATGTGACGTAAGATACATTCATGCGACTCCGCTGGGTTCTTGCTTCCCCTGGCAAGCAACGCACAGGTAAGCGGCCTGGCCCCGGCGGGCGATTATTTTTGGGTGAGATACGCTCCGCTCCACAAGCATTGTTACTTTGCAGACACCGTAAAACAAACCTTTCCGTCCGAGCCGCCGGCGGGTCATTAACGTGAAGACAAACCGGTCGGAACCTCAAAGGCATCTTGAATGTCACCGTCGTGGATGGATGGTTTTTTTGTTACAGACCTATTTTGGTGTTTTTTTTTGTGTGTTTTGTACATTTCCTGCCCTTTTTCTATTTAAAACCCCTCTGAGTTGCAGCAAATGAGCTGAAAGATTTTTATCGAAGCGTCTCCTGAGGCTTTACTGTTTCTTTACGAGTGTTATTATCACACATTATTTCACGCTTCCTGAAAAAGACCGCAGATGTGCGTTACACGGAGACCCGAGCGATGCCAACAACTCACAATAGTAATTTAGATGTATTTATGGATGTTTTACCTTACTGAGAGGGTAGTAGATAAGTGGAACAGCCTCCCAGCAGAAGCGGTAGAAGGTAATACAGTGAAGGGATTAAACATGCATGGGACAGGCATACGGCTCCTGAATCCAAGACGAGACCACCGATTAAGGTTTGAGTCTTTACACCAGGAGAAACGGGAGACTAGATGGGCCGAAAGGGGCCGATCTGCTGTGAGATTATTCACTAAAGTGGGTGACCGTTCTTTCATACCGGAAGGTCATGCTGCCGGTCCTATCTGTATATAGGGTGTATAGTAAGCGTGATGCTCCGGAGTCCTCATCCTGATCCCCACTTGACTTTCGCCCGCAGGCTACACTTGGAGCCCAACGTCCTTCATCATCGATGACGGCTCGTCGTCCGACGGCCTAAACCTGGGGGCAGTGGTGGTGGACGATGAAACCAGAAACATCTTCCTGGTGTACACTCTCTGCGCCCACTACCACTACTGCTCCGTCTCCAGCCTCATGATCACCAACAGCTCCGACGACGGTCTAACCTGGAGCGCCCCGAGAAACCTGTCCCGGGAGGTGGGGACCAGAGTGTTCGCTCCGGGGCCGGGATACGGGATTCAGGTGAGAGAGAGAGACGGTAAAAGAATAAAAATGGCGGACGAGCAATAAAGGACCTGCTACGTTGTAGCCATTATTTTTGAGAGCGGGTTCTCATTAAAGGGCTTTTTCCTCCCCGCCATGACCTGAATGAAGAGATAAACAGAATAAAACAAATAGCCGCACAAAGCAAACATTACTTAAAGAATACTTTGAATCCTCCTAAACATGCTATTGTCTGCAAAAAAAAAAAAACCCTAAAATAATAATAAAAATTAAATAAATAAGTAAAAATTAAATAAGAAAATAAATAAAAAATAAAAACGCACCTGCGGAGAATTCAGCGTCTATCTCAATGCGATACTTATTTTTATTAATGTGGAACTCTCTGCGTGTTTTGCCCCTCTTGTTGGTACGGAAAATATTTAAGTTGGGGGGGGGGAGGGTTAAATTAACAGGCGAAGACCTCAGCAGGCCCACCGTCAGTGTCGTTCCCCCTCGGGGGGTCTCTCTGTTTTTCAGAAGCGGTTCTCCCCCAGGAAAGGGCGTCTGATCGTCTGCGGACACGGATCTCTGGACGAGGACGGAATCTTCTGCCTGCTGAGCGACGACCACGGAATCAGCTGGAAAAAGGGGGGCAGCTTACAGGGGCTTCCCTTTAACCAACCCAAAAGGAGCGGGGACTTCAGTCCGGACGAGTGTCAGGTGAGACGGAGCGGGGCGCGTTCACTCGAGTGTGGGAGGCGCTGGACGCAGCGAGTGAGTGCGGCGTTCGTTGGACCCCTCTTTAATCCTTTCTTCCTTTTCACCCCCCAGCCGTACGAACTCCCGGACGGCACCGTGATCATCAACGCCCGGAACCAGTATTTCTATCACTGCCGCTGCCGCATTGTGGTGAATTCCACCGACGGCTGCGACTCCCTCCCGCTGGAAAACGTCCGCTTCGACGAGGGGCTCCCGGATCCAGCCGTGGCAGCCGGGGCTTTATACAAGCAAGGAGTGGTGTATTTCACTAACCCGGCGAACAAGATGAACCGTGAGTGTGCACTCAGCACCGACCTCTCTCCCCGCATCACTTCCCCACTCAGTCCTCATCTGCGTCTCGTTCTCCATCTTTTAACCTCACTTTGTCCACTTTTGTCACCAACGTTCCAGGCGTTAACCTCACCCTGCGCTGGAGCTTTACCTCCGGGGATTCGTGGGAAGAGCGATACCTCCAGATCTGGCCGGGCCCCAGCGGCTACTCCTCCATGACCTCGTTCTCCGCGCACGCGGAGGACCACGAAAACATCTATGTCGTCTACGAGAAAGGCAGGGACCAAATTACAGAGTCCATCGCCCTGGTGAAGATAAACGTTTACGGGCGCTTGTGACCCGAACCTCTGCGACGCGTCTGAGCCCCCCCCAGAACTGGAAATGCGCCCCCGCTAGGAGACCTCTCTATACTTTACTCATACTCTCTCTCTTCATAAGAGATTACACTGAGCTGTTACAGCTTACACGCACTCACACTCGCACTCACGCGCTCTTACCCACGCGCACACGCATACATACACCCTGTAATTCTGTCTTTCTGCCGGAGGCCAACCTCTCCCTGATTAAAGGTCTTGGAGGAATAACCTGATTCCGGATATTGTTGCTTAATACAGACCTCTGATTTATTTCTTTACCTGATTAGACCCAGGTACAAAAAAAACTTTACTGCGAGGGTTGTGGAACAGCCTCCCAGCAGAGGTGGTAGAGGGTAATACGGTGAGGGTATTATTAAACATGCATGGGATAGACATACGGCTCCTGAATCTAAGACGAGACCAAAGACTGATTAAGGTTTGAGTCTTTACAGCAGGAGAAATGGGCGACTAGACGGGGGACGATGTGCTGGCAGGTTCTGCGTTTCTATTAACTCCAGCATACATTTTTTTTTTTTTTTTGAAGAAAGGTGTGTTTCTGGCTATTATAAATTTAAATTCAATCGCCTTCTCCTAAACGCCTGCATTTTTTTAGTTCAGTACCCCGGAGCCAGCATCGCTGCTACCAAAGCTGAAGAGGGTTAAAAAAAAGAAAGGATTAAAAAAAAAAAAGCACCTAAACGGCTTTTTTTTCCGAAAAAAGTTAAAGTCTGGCGGTGCCGGCGAGCGATTTTTTTGCAAATATTATTTGTGCCGAGCGGAACGTTTTATAAATTCTATCATACTTTGTTAAATGGCTTCAAATGAACAGCCTGGATCATGAAGGGGTTAAATACATGTGGATATGGATTTGCACAATTATTCCTCCCCGTTATGCTTTTATGTCCTCCCGCTAAAGTACTTGATTAGTAACAGATTAAAAGTGACTTTTCAAAAATATTGCCCGGTTTTCTTTTTTAACCAACTCCCTGTGGAGGAAAAATAGAATGGCTCAGTCTTAATCATCCAGCTGGACACTCTGACTAATTAAAGTCTATGGAGGAACGGACTTCATTAGCATTCGCTCTGATGCTGCTATACAGAGGGTGGCTGGGAAACGATGCGGCTACGGAGACGGATCAGTGACTGAGGGACTACATGATGAGGATGGGGGTGGTGAGGGTGGAGGGGGACGTTAGCTACTAGTACTGGGTGGAGGAGGGAAAAGGTGGTCAGGATAGAGGGAGGAGAGAGGCAGCTATCGGTACCCAATGGAGGAGGCCGGGGATGGTGAGGATAGAGGGAGGAGAGAGGCAGCTATTGGTATCCAGGCGATGCTGAGGATGCAGGAGGCGTGCGGATAGAGGGGGGTCATACGGGGGTCACTGCAGAGAACGGAGGGGCGCAGGCAGCCAGAACAGTCCCGGGGTAATCAGAGGATCCCGATAACGAGCGCGTCAGTTTCCGTAGGAACGGGAATAGCGTCCTGCTGGGTCGGAATAAAAGGTTCATTGCGCAGCAGAGGATTGGTATAGCAGAGAAGGAACACACAAAGGAGCCTATCCACAATAGTAAAAATGACCAGCCAGTCTCAGGGGATCCAGCAGCTGCTGCAGGCGGAGAAGAGGGCGGCCGAGAGGGTGTCAGAGGCCCGAAAACGTAAGGACGTTGTGTATCGTTATAAGCTGTGTTACCGTCGTGTGTATATGGATGTCTGCAATGTACGTGATGTGATATGATATGATATATATATGTGATATGATATAGATATGATGTGATATATATATATACCGTTTATGTGTATGTGAAATAAATGTGATGATATGATATAGATGTGATGATATAGATGGGATGAGATGATATAGATGTGATATAATATAGATGTGATGATATAGATGTGATATAATATAGATGTTGATGATATAGATAATGATATGATATAGATGTGATGATATAGATGGTCGATGATTTTTTGACTAGTGATGAAGGATAAACTATGACTCTCTGATATGATATAGAGTGATGATATAGATGTTGTGTGTGTGTGTGTGTCAATATAAATAGCAGTGATGAATATAGATGTGATATATAAAGATTGTGATGATATAGATTGATATTAATATAGATGGTTGAATGATATTAGTAGAGTTGTGATATGATTATAGACTGTGATATAATATAGATCTGATGATATAGATGTGTATAATATAGATGTGATGATATAGTGTGATTATAATATAGATGTGATGATATAGTTGTGATATGATTATAGATGTGATATAATATAGAGTCTGATGATATAGTATGTGATATAATAAGATGTGATGATATGATATTGATGTGATATAATATAGATGTGATGATATAGATGTGATATAATATAGATGTGATGATATAGATGTGATATAATATAGATGTGATGGTATAGATGTGATGATATGATATTGATGTGATATAATATAGATGTGATGATATAGATGTGATATAGTATAGATG
>VKOC01023920.1:0-51212 GCA_009364415.1 Spea multiplicata
TTTGGTAGGCCTCGTATTATACATTTGTATTTTTTGAGCCTGTGACTAGCTTAGCGCACCGACATTTTCTCTTTTCCCTGTTTGCACATATTTGAGGTTGTTGGCTCCTCATTAGTCTGGTTGCAGCTTGCTGTCCAGGGGTTAATAGGGAGGAGGTTTAATTGCACCTCCCCCAACACCTTAATAAGGTTTTGGTAGCAGTATAAACTGCTTTGTGTGCCCACTATGTAGGAGGTGAGTAGGTTCTCACCCTATTGAGAGTGTGCCTTGACGTGGCGAGTGAGCTTAATTATGCTTTGGCCAATTCATATAACCAAAACCTCTCATTTATATTATGTTTATATATTTGTTGCCAACTTTATTAGGGTAAGAAGCGCAGACAGTTTTTGTTTTTTTTGTATACATTGTACAGCCAATACACTGTTCTTGCAGCATGCTTACACCTGTTTGGTAGGCCTCGTATTATACATTTGTATTATTTGAGCCTGTGACTAGCTTAGCGCACCGACATTTTTTCTTTTCCCTGTTTACACCACCCTCATAGCTTGTGTAGACACGAAAAGGCAGATTCAAAAAAGTTTAATAATTATAGGGAGGGAAATAACGGCTAAGGATGTAGCGAGGCATCTGTGGATTGATTTGCTCAGAGAGCTGCTTGCAGGATGCATCTGCTGAGGCCACAATGTCTAGCTTGTAGTGTCTAGAAAATGCATGCACGCTGGCCCATGTTGCTGTTTTACAGATCAAGTCTACGGAAATGTTTGCTTTTTCTGCCCAGGTTGTTTCCTTAGCTCTTGTTGAATGTGCTATTAGAAGCTCTGGGGGTTTCTTATGAGTATTCTCTTATGCCAGTAAATTTAGTTGACTTGATCCATCTGGAAAGAGTATGGTTGGATGCCTTTTCAACCTTCTTTGTACCCAGATAATGGATGAAGATTTGTTCTGACCTCTCATATTATGACCCAATTTCCCCTTCTAAATATGGGAGAGGTCATTATGTCTTACAGTGTAGTGAAAAACTTATGCAAGTGTGAAACATGTCAAGCAATTGTTCTTGTTAGGCTTGAAATAAGTTGACATACAGATCCCAGGTAGCATCTGAATGCTGAATTTTTCTGCCGCATAGGTTTTTTTGTGATATGTCTGTTCTTGTATCTGTAAAATTGGAAACAATTTCCACCTCTCCCAGACCTTCAGAGTGTGATTATCGTTAGGCCATTGTCTGACAAGTGTTGAAATGTCATTCATTGCGTTCATCAATTTAAATACTCTACTGTTGAGGATTAAACACAGTTGATACACAGGCTAAAGGTGGATGACATAGTTTGCAGACCTAATATATTTCTGTTGCCCTCAGCCTGAATGTGGTGTCAGCAGCGAGAAGCTTCAAAGCCTTATCCGTCCCAGTGTGAATTATTTCAGCCACCTCAAGTTTCCATCTGGCAACTACCCAGCCTGCGTTGGGGACCATAGGGATCTACTGGTTCACTGGTGTCATGGCGCTCCTGGTGTTATTTATATGCTAATACAGGCTTTTAAGGTATGGTTTAAATCATTCTTGACAGGAAACATTTTAAAGATTGGCTCCTCCTCCTTTTATAGTGAACTTTGGGAACATGCTTCTTTTGTAGTTTCTAATACCAAGTTGGCCCCAAAAATGATGGCCTGACACCTAATTATAACAACATTTCGTCAACCTTTGTCACAGAACTACTTAACAATCAAAAAGGTGACGTACTACATGAGGACAGCGTGTAGCAATTTAATTGTGATTAGAAGGATATTCTAACTTAAAAAGGGCAATAACACCTCATGGGGTTTTTTAACAATATACTTTCATTGACTGCCCTGTGAAGTTCATGGGGGTGTTGTTTGGCAGAAACATATAGCAGAAGCCATATATTCAAGCCTAAAGTACAATGTGTGTTGAGAAAAAAACACAAAAAATACTACCACAAGGTTTCACGAAGGCTGGTAGTAGAATTAGTGCATTGAAAGAGTTGTCTAGTGTTAATCATATATGGTATAATAGGGGTAAATTGAACTGTCCGGCTTCAAAGATGTCCTAGAGAGGACATGACCAGATCTCCAAAAATACATAACAACATTGGGTATTTCTAAATTCGGAACAAATATTAGAATCTATTTAGCAGTTTTTTCATTAGATTTTGGAGATGAGTAAAAGATATTTTCAAATAAAATTCAGGAAAAAAGTGCTTTTTATATTTTCTTTTTTATAGTAAATTAAATGATATGATTAAAATAATGGTATCTAAAGAAAGCCCTTATATAATTTGCTTGGGCACACTAAATGAGTTTTTCCTGAAGAAGACTACACCTAAACAGGAATTCTACAAAAATGTTAAAACAACTGTTGTCATGAAGGGTACAAAAAAATCTCTGTCTTTAAGGGGTTAAATAACTGTTATTTGTTTATTGATATTTTTCACTGACTTTCCGTTGTAGGTCTTTCGAGAGGATAAGTACCTAGCAGATGCCTTGCAGTGTGCCGAGGTATCTTGGCACCGTGGGTTACTGAAGAAAGGATATGGGCTTTGCCACGGCACAGCGGGAAATGCCTACAGCTTCCTAGCACTTTACAACTTAACCCGTGATGTCAAATACTTGTACAGAGCATGCAAGGTATGTGCATAGGAGCTAAACACTGAAAAACCTAAAAAAAAAAGATTTAAAGCAGAAAAAAAATCAAGGACTTCTGTCAACAGTTTATAGTTCATTCGATCCAATATTTCTATGATCCAGCGGAATTTTGGTTCCGACATATACATTATACGTAACATGACATATTGAGTCCAAACGTAGTCCTTAAGAAAAAAATAAAATAAAAATTGATTTTGTTACTTACAAAATGGTCTCGCATAATGGTGAATATGGGAATGTTGTAACCCCAAATGATTGTCTGAATTTATAATTTATGGAACAAAATGCATTTCTTCAGAAATAGTCTCTAGCCACATATATGATATGCTTTATAGTCAAAAGCTATGTCTTGTAACATATGTATGCATTGTAACATATAGACAATAATAGCTGTGTTCAGTAAAAGTCATCATGCTTTTTCCTGCTTACAGTGTATCACTTCATACATGGCTTACCTTCAGCTCATACTTTAAAATGCCTGAATTGTACCTGACCTTGTTTTTGGGACAATGACAAATAATATTTACGTTCCTGTGTGTAATATTTGCACGTTACTAGTTTTGTAATGTTCACCTGTCTTGTTCTTTAGTTTGCAGAATGGTGTATGGATTATGGTGAGCATGGCTGCAGGACCCCAGACACTCCATTCTCCTTGTTTGAAGGTACAATCAGATTGTATGCCAGTTCACTCTTGATATATTTGCATATGTTCTGTTTAAAGTATACCTGACATTAGAAAAAGCCACTCTTTTAAACAAATGTACAAATAAAGAGTTACTTTAGTCTCCATGCTGTGAGTGACTGATGAAATGAAATAGGGTAAATGCAACAGCTACAATAATGACTGCAAAGTGGACTGCGTCAGATGTGGTCTTTTGGAGACAGAAACCTGTGTACTGTTCCAAGATATTTTTGTGCCTTTTATAACCCCTTTGCATGCACACTGCAGGGTTTTGCCTGTCATGTGATCACCATGATTAGCCAATCTCAGGGCTCTCAATCTTCAGCCTGCCTATAACCCGTTCTTTTTTTTTATTTTATTTTTTTATTGTGGGTATGAAGGAGCTGATAAATGTGGGGGTAAAGGGAGATTAGATCTAGGGTACCATTTATTATTAGAAAAAATGTTTTTTGTTTTTTTTTCTCCATTTAGGAATATATTTTTCAACTACACAGATGGAAAAACATAAGGCTCAAATAAAGCTAAAAACCCTTTCCATCCCCTCAAAAATATATTATTCATATAAGTGCAATAAATAATAAATAATTAAATGGTTGCACAAACACATATAAAATGGACAAATTTGTTTGGTTGGAATGTGTCCAAATTCCCAGTATGTGAAGGGGTAAAGTGTATATAATTCTGCTTACACATACTTACATTTCTTACCTATGCGCTTGAGCAGGGGGAGTCTAAAAGTAACATTTCGGCTCCCATATCGCTCAGCCAGCCATAGACGCTCGTTTGATTCGTGTTGCTCTTGAAGGTCACTGCAATTGTTAGTGATGTTGATTCCTCCCAGTCAAAGATATAAAAGTACATAAGAGCGATCATCTCCTTCTTCTTGAAAACAATTAGTAGAGACATTTTTATCACAAATGTCCCAAGCTTTATAAGCTGCAGAAATCAAGTGTCTATTAACATGGTGTCTACGGCAGAGGTTATTAATCTTCGTTTTTCACACCCAGCATTGCTATTGGTTATTTCATTACCTTCTCCGTCCAGGGTAACAGCTTGATGGATTTGATGGTAGGGTTGCCCTTTAGTTTATACTCTTGACAAATATCACTTCCAATTTTGCTCACTTATCGGCAGATAGCAGCCGTGTAAAAGTCTCTTCTCATCCAAATTGCATTCATTTACAAATGTTCTTCTATACACCTAGTGTTTTAAGCACAGGTCACATCATAGATCAGCTGTGACATTTTAATAAATCACGGCCCAGACATGTTTGATCTGTATACAAGCAGAGCTCTGCCTTTATCTAGATACTGATAACAAAGAAAAACAATCCAGTTCTAGGTGTATTCTTGTGTGGCTGGTTAGATGTTTTCAGGTATCTACATAACTTAATTATACTTCTATCTGTGCCAAGGTTGTTGCGCAACTGTTCCCACAGTCCTCAGATCTACCATACTGATATAAAATCATAGTCTTATTGTTTTCTTTTTTCTTCCAATAGGTATGGCTGGGACTATTTATTTCCTTGCAGATCTACTAGAACCGGCCAAAGCCAAGTTCCCTGCTTTTGAGATCTGAAACCGTTCATCCGCTGATGTATGCCTGCTCCATAACTTTTAACTTCTTGGAACAATGCTTTATATAGGAGTAAGCTAAGCACTATTTAACTGTGCTCAGTATCATGCGTCTTGGTATTAGCTATTGTAAATTGGCCTTTGTTCAGAGTAACCTTTTCCCTGTTTCAGTGCCATCTTAGACATATATATATATATGTCATATATATATATGACATATAACATAAAGCACCTGACTAAGGATAGCTATAAGTAAAAGTCATTGTGCTGTGTGATTATATGACACTAGTTTTATTTTACCCAATTAAGGGTGCAGTTCCACCTCCCTGCTCACTTTAACGATTTTGTAAAGAAACGTAACATTAGAAACATCAGTTGTGGTAATGCTGAATTCTCAGCACCTTTCTAGGAATAATTATTTAATCAAGTTCAATTTTCAGTCATTTAGATTTTTTTGGTGAACACTTAATTGTCACCCGGTAGTGAAAGATTGTTGACATAAACACATAAAGCACTTAAAAATGTCTGTGTTGAGCAATTGATAATGTTACAGGTCTAAGAAGGTTTCATGTTTTAAATGAATGTTTGGATGTTGAGTTCTCCTTCCTTTTCCACATTGTACCCTTAGTAATAATTTATTTTCTCCCAGATTCAAACTTTTCTCAAATAAGTGTTTGTATTTAAATGTCATTTACTTCTGAATTTAAACCAGTATTAAAGTACATCTTTGGGGTATTTCTTAGAGGTAGACAGGTTAAGTAATGCAGTGACTAACCAGCCTTCCGTAGTAGAAGCTTGCATGGATCGCTTATGTAGTAAGAAGCGTGTACCGCTTACAGCTTTCGTAATACCCGACTACTCATTTTCATTGACCCTTGCTTTGAAAAATTTGTTCTAGATGTATCGGATCAAAGAGCTTTTGTTAAATTTGGGAGATTACATGGAAGGGAGGTTTGTATTTCCATGTGACGCATGTTCAATAAATATCTATACCATCTGGATCTGGCATCCTTATTAGAGATTTAAGCAAAAGTCCAATGAAAAGCAGATACTGATCGTACAACCCTGACCCGTATATTGGGAGAGACTGCCTTTTTTGCTACAATTGTTTTATTTCTTAGATCACATTAAGCTTAATTTCCTGCCTCTGTTCTGTGATTTGTTATTGCCTGCTTAGAATTGTATTTTTGATGTCCTGAATAATTAAAACAAATGGTGCATTTTACAAACAGACATGCGATAAGATTGAGACAGTTGTGACGTACCATTGATATGTCTCTTTAACAAAGTTTAACAGGGGTGGATTTGGGATTAAAATTGGTCCTGGCATCCTACGGCCAGCAGCTGATAAATGATGTACATGCAGCTCACAGCTCAAATGATGTGCACAGAGCTGCACACTGTGCTCGTAAATTATGTGAACCCCATTAGCCAAGGGCATTTGGCAGATCTATGACCAGTTCAGGTCTTCTTGTAATATACCGTAATGCTGCTGCTGGTAAAGGTAGATCGCCATATAACAAAACTACATTTTCTGCTGGTGTTTGGATTAGCTTCAGGTCTGCACGACCCGATCTATTTATTATGTCTAAAACTAAACAATAAAGTATACTTAACTATATATCTCCCTGTCTGATTTGTAGTTCTCACTGGGAAATGTATTATTTGCAGAAGAAAATGTACCTGCAGATAAAATATAGTCCAGCAGAGGGCAGCAAAGCGTTGCGGCTTCCTGTTCACACTTTTATCACAGTTTTACCTAAAATTTAGGATTTTTCTTTGTCAGTCAGCATATTTTCTTGTAGGGTATGTACTAAGATTGGTCACAGCCTGGGGCAGTGCCAGCATTCTATGCAAAATGTCCTTTCCTGAAGTTCTCTCTCCCTTCTTCATCAATTCTTACAAAGGCTGCCTGAACCAATCAACAACAACTAGGTAGTGGGGAAATATAATGGGAGGAATAATCATAGATCCTGAGATAAAGGGACTTAGGATACTTTTCCCCATGATATAAATATATATACTGTGTGCGTGTGTGTGTGTGTATATATATTTACACTGAGTATGTATAGATAGATATACGTACAACGAAAGAAGCCTTGCACACAACCTTCATTGCCTAAATACATGGGTGCATCATCTGGTGATCATATACAAGTAGGTGGACATGAGCGCACAAACTGATTTTTCTCATTTATTCACAAACTTCATATAATTATATTAGAGAACATGAAAGACTTAAAATATGTAATATTTGTTACTCATGAAATAAATAAACAACACAGGAAGAAACGAACAGCCTGGAAGTGTAACATATCAGCACGGGACGTTTACCTGGTAGCCATAGTAACAAACGTGCACATTTCATCAAATAAGAACAGGCTTAAACTTCTGTTTGTTGTTACAAATGTTCCTTAACACCAATCTTGTTTTAACTTGAGTTATATGCCACACCAATATTTGATGTTTCCTATTATCACCAGATCATCCATTTTGTTAACCAGAAGTATATGCCATGATCTGCACACACGTGCATACATACATACACACGCATATTAACTTGCCGCTCAAGCACGTGGCTTCTATGTGGTAAGAGTTCCGTACTTGTACTACGGGGTTCAAGAGACCTCCTGGCTCCAGTAGCCAGCACAGTGCAACTTCTGCCTTTAAATGTCCAGTAGTGCACCTGGGCCCTGTAGCTCAAGGACCCCGTAGCTCGAGGACCCCTAGACATGTGCTAGTTTGCTTAATGGATAATGTGTTGTTGCTGTTAGGTGGGTTGTTTTGTGTGTTTTCATTGTTTTTAGCATGATTTATAACTGACACAGGATTCAAGTTGTGTATACACATTGCTAGAATGAGTTCAGTGTCAAGTAAGTTAAAATGCACCTTATTAATATGGTTAAAATATTTAAAACCAAAATCGAGACATTATTTACTTTATTCTCAATTTTATTTTGGGATGTGTTCACTTTAATTGCCTCAGAAATGTGACATTTTGTCTCTCTACTCTGTTGTGTGCAGAAGTAACAATATTTATTGGAAAAATCTTTCAGTGGATATTCAGCTGAAATGTTTCTGGCAATTGTTTCTTTAGCTTTAGCTCAGCCTAAATGTAATCCGTACTTGATCACCTTAATTTATTTTTTACATTGACTTACATTTACATTTGTTTATTTTTTCTCCATATTACAGTACATAAGTGGTTAGATTGTATTACTGTCCCTGTCTATCACTGGATGTCTCTGATGTACATTAAGAACAGCGTCTTGTTCTGGAAATCATGCCACTATTTCTGTATCTGACAAATACAATGTCGAACTGGGAATGAAATTCTTGGACACTAGCCCCATATATTTTATTATGTGGCCGAGCTTGTGTGCCGTCACACCACACTAGGGGCATGACTAGAAACCACAGGGCACAGGTGCAAAAATTGCCCTGGGGCACCACAATTTCACAAGCAACATGCCCCACCGTGTCACATTTGCTCCCAAACAGATTTCCTGTGCTATCTGTTCCCCCAAACATGTCTGTGCCATCTTTCCCCCAAGCAGCTTGTCAGTGCCCCTACGCAGCTTGCCTGTGACTGAAACAGCCTGCCCATATCTGCCCAGGAAAAAGCCTGCCTATGCCATCTCTGCCCCTAAACAGTCTGCCGGTGCCACATCTGCCCCCAAGCACCTATACATTTTTGTTTCCTTACTCATTCATGCGGCCTTTTCATTGCAAGCTGAACGCAGGTTATCCTTCCAGTAGGTGGCGAAAATTGTTTAGGCATGAAGGCTGCACCACACACACTCCCTTTGGTTATCTGGAGCTTGAGGTTACAATGGATATTAGACAGTGAAATGTGAATATTTATGTATTAAATAGATTTAGACCTCCCCCAACAAGCTTAATCCCAAAGGAAATGTATTCAGATTAGGGTTAGTGGTGCCTGGATACAGTATTAACTCTACCCCCCCCCTTCCCTGTAACTAATACAAATTCACTATAATGCCCACTCTCCCTAAAACCATACAGTAACACACAGTCACTCTAACATCATACACATAGACATACATACACACACTCTTCTCTGTAACTTCCCCCCAGGAACCGTGTAATTATTCACCTCTATTAACTTATCTCTTACTAATTCGTGTTAATGTGTTGATAATGAGGGGAAATAAATATTGCAGAGGTAATGTAACAGATCTGTGCAGACCTCCATAATGTAAATGGTCTAGATATAAGGAAGATCTATGATCTCCTCAACAAGCCCATTGAGCAGCCCAGTAGTGCAACACATGGGCTATCACTCCCTGCAAACCTGTTGCCCAAGGCTTATTTAGCACTGAAACTAAATAACACTAAAACTTTGACAAAACCAAATATAGAGCACAAGCTATAGGTAGTTATAAGTATCCTAAGCTGTGACGGTGACAATTCCTTTTCAGGAAATGATAGAATAGCAAAGCCATTTTTTCCCTCTAACACCATAAATAAAAGAAATTGTGTGTCTTTGTGTTCTTTATAATAAATCAGATATTAAACTTTTGGGGAACTAAAACTGTTATGGTTTGCGTTTCCATAAATGGATTAGTCTGCACTACTCACAATACAGCACAACATGCTGCATATATGTCAGACTTTTGACTTTAGATAAAGTTTCATTCTAAGCTTAGAGAATGGGCTAAAAACCATCGGGTTTAAAGCAAACCGTATTTATCACATATTACGTAGACGTTAGTGACCCTTCTTCTGTAGTCCGTAGTGATTTGTGCTTCCCTATGTATACAACAAATTCTGATTCCATTCTCACACGCAGTGTTTATTTAACGCTGACAGTCTGTTACAATGACCTCTGTTATCTTTTCTAGATCTTCTATGACATATAGGAGCAAAGGTACCTGAGTCACTTGGCTACCAGATTTTTAAATGTGGCTTTTATAAGGACAGGAAATTATTCATGCTGGTCAAAAAAAAAATCTCTTTTTAGGTTCACTGCTTAACGGACTTAGTACTAAGATAACGTAGAGCACGGTTGGGAACCGAACACTCATGCCAGGGTGTTTGGGATTTTTTTGGTCCTGAGAGGCCCGTGATTGGTCATCTCTTGCCGTTGTGCAGTCAATGGATTTTGTCGCAGTCCTTGCAGTGATGCAGACGGGGGCGTTGGGCTGCTGGCAGTAACTTAATATGGGATTTGGTCATCTAGCTCAAAGGCGTCTTGGAGCGGAGCCCATAAATAGATGCTTTTGGGGAATGTAAGAAGTAGAACAAATGGCCTCAGCTAGTGAACGCCATAGAGCTATAACCAACTCCTTTTGAGCATGGTTAAGCAGCTGGTAATTCTACTCTGTTTTTCCCTGTCAAGTCACCTGATCAGAAAATGCTTCTCCTCCGATAAGGACTATATCACCCATAAAGACTTTCTTCAACTATGATATCTAAGCTTTCTCTTTATAGATCAAACATATTGAACTTTCATTTCATTTATGCGTTGTGTGTTGTATTGAATACAATATTTACATATGCCATAGTACTATACAGTTGTGTTATATATACACCGATCAACCATAACATTATGACCGCTGACAGTTAACGTGAATAGCTCTGATAATCTTGTTATTCTGGCACCTGTCAGTGGGTGAGATATATAAGGCACCAAGTGAACATTTCATCCTCAAAGTTGATGTGTTAGAAGCATGATAATGGGCAAACGTAAGGATCAGACCGACTTTGACAAGGGCCAAATTGTGATGGGTAGATGAGAGTCAGAGCATCTCCAATACTGCAGCTCTTGTGGGGTGTTCCCGGTCTGTAGTGGTCAGTACCTATTTAAAGTGGTCCGAGAAAGAAAAAGCAGTGAACCAGTGACAGGATCATGGGCGGCCAAGGCTCATTGATACACATAGGGGTGAAGGCTGGCCCATGTTGTCAAATCCAACAGACGAGCCTGAAAAAATGAATGCTGGTTCTGAAAGGTGTCAAAACACACAGTTTTTTGTGTATGGGGCTGCGTAGCTGCAAACCAGTCAGGGTGCCCATGCTGACCCCTGTCCAGTGTCGAAAGCGCCTACAATGGGCATGTAAGCATAAGAACTGGACCACAGAGCAATAGAAGAAGGTGGGCTGGTCTAATGAATCACATTTTCTTTTACATCATGTGGAGGCCGCACCTAACAACTTAAAGGACTCAAAAGATCTGCTGCTAACGTTCTATGCTTCGACGGGTCAGGGCTGTTTTGGCTGCAAAAGGGGGACCTACACAATATTAGACAGGTGGTCATAATGTTATGGCTGATCAATATATATATGTGTATATATATATATATATATACACACGGCTCAAAATAATAAAGGGAACACTTAAACAACACAATGTAACTCGAAGTCAATCACACTTCTGTGAAATCACACTGTCCACTCAGGAAGCAACACTGATGGACAATCAATTTCACATGCTGTTTTGCAAATGGAACAGACAACAGGTGGGAATTATAGGCAATTAGCAAGACACCCCCAATAAAGGAATGGTTCTGCAGGTGGTGACCACAGACCACTTCTCAGTTCCTATGCTTCCTGGATGATGTTTTGGTCACTTTTGAATGCTGGCGGTGCTTTCACTCTAGTGGTAGCATGAGACAGAGTCTACAACCCACACAAGTGGCTCAGGTAGTGCAGCTCATCCAGGATGGCATCAATGCGAGCTGTGGCAAGAAGGTTTCCTGTGTCTGTCAGCGTAGTGTCCAGAGCATGGAGGTGCTACATGGAGACAGGCCAGTACACCAGGAGATGTGGAGGAGACAGTAGGTGGGCAACAACCCAGCAGCAGGACCGCTACATCCGCCTTTGTACCAGGAGGAGCGCTGCCAGAGCCCTGCAAAATGACCTCCAGCATGTGTCCACTCAAACTGTCAGAAACAGACTCCATGAGGGTGGTATGAGGGCCCGACGTCCACAGGTGGGGGTTGTGCTTACAGCCCCAACTCATTTCTCCGCTAAGCCATGAACAAATGTGAAAGAGTGACATGCTTTTTAGTGAGGGCAATATAATTATTATAGGACATTTACATTTCTGATGTGCCTGGACAATGACTACTATGTATTGTATAAAATTCATGGTGCCGTAGGCTGATGTATATCCAGCCCTGTCTAACACCTGAACCTACATACAAATGAAAATGAGCTTTTTGGGCTTCCTAAAATAAAAATACATTTTAAATTATTACAAAATGTTAAATTTGTGTTTAGTTATTAGCATGCACCCTTCATATTTATACAATATTCAACAATTATTTTCATAAATTCAACATATTTCTCTTCTCCTCTCATCTCACCAGACATCACATTAACTAACCTCTTTGACCTAGTTCTTGTCTTCTGAAAGTCCGCCCCGCGTCTTGCTGTGCGTGGCTGCCAGGTAGCGCAGCGCCAGATATGATGGCATATCGAGTGCGGCGCTGACTGCTGGACGCGTTGTGAGAGTTTGAGTAGGAGACCTGTGCATCAACTCGTACAACTCTCTTTAGCCCCTGCAGCTGCATTGGTGGCCGCACGTATAATTAGATGGCTCTGGTTATGCCATCACACCCTGGGTCAACTGTCCCATGTCCCGCATGAGTTCAGAGGGATCTCCGATGGTTAACTTCACAGTGTGGTCAGTTTTATAATCAACAGAAGGATTGTAAAGCTTTGCATTTTAGGAACGTGTGGGTAATTACGAGGGTTTGATGGTGTTACTACTGAAGCTCAGGAATGATATATTGAATGGCTGTTAAAGGACACTTTAATATGCTTCAGCGTGGCTACCCTAGCTCAATAGTATATCTAGATGACACATAATACATGGCTTTATATTGTTATAAAACTGAGATTACATTTGGTTTAGCATTTAGTTATGTGACATTTTCTTTTTGTGGAATATTATTTTCATCTTAGATTCTGAAATGCCACAGTCTCACGAGAACAATTCTTTGTATTCATATTAAACTTTGTGGCAGTGCTCTCCTCTGTGTGCTTCCCAGCATGTGCGCTTATAACAAAAACTTTTTAAGGGGGCCGGTTATCAATAAATATGTGTATGACAAGGTACACATTACATCTAATATATGTTAAGCTGGCAAATAAATGCAGCTGGTTTACATCCCAGGAACTACAGGTTGAGAATGGCCATGTCTTCGGCCCACCCTTGCCACCACAGTTGGTTGGGGGGGGTGAGGGGATGTACTGGCGCCTATTCTGAGTGTACGCTGACTTCACTGTCCCAATAACTCAAAACATATTCTGATTCTGGCTCAC
This sequence comes from Spea multiplicata, assembly GCA_009364415.1. Classification (NCBI taxonomy): domain Eukaryota; kingdom Metazoa; phylum Chordata; class Amphibia; order Anura; family Pelobatidae; genus Spea; species Spea multiplicata. Next base: position 13,207 of record VKOC01023920.1, read on the forward strand.
TGCTTCCTTCACAGTTAACTACATTGCAATAAATTGAAATGATAAAGCAGTGAGCTCTGTTGCAAGGATTTGGTCAAACCTCTAGCACTTCAAATGACCTTCCAGCAGAGTCCTGGGCTGTAACTCCGCTCCAGGTAAGCTATGAGACACCAGGATTTCCCTATGTGGCTGTTTCCAGTAGACACACTTCTCCGAGACTGAATTAGAACTCCAGAACTAGAGGGACCATTAGTGCAGAGTAAGACATGAGCTATTATCAGCTTCAACAGTTGTTCCTCTGTGCTGCTCTGTGGCTGCTAAATTAGGGGGGAATTTACCTTTAACAGGAGACACTCATTAATAATACATCATGCAGGGTAATACAGCCCTTCAATAATTTTTCCTAAGCATCCAGTTTTTTTTGGTCATCATGGTCGAAATGTACAACATTGAACCATCTCAAGACAAAGACAGACTGATATTACAAAGCAATAATGTAATCACAAGCAAAAATACATATTATTATTATATATTATATATATATATATATATATATATATATATATATATATATATAATATATATATCGCACTGATTGACTTAATTCTTAATCCGCTCTTTCTATCAGTGATAGCGTTAAATGCCTGTTCCGACATTATCTTTGCTATATTAGCCCTACCACCAATGCTGAGAGGCTGTTCTAACCTCTTGGTAAAGTAAAACAACCCCTACATTCCCTCTAAGCCTCTGACACTTACAGTTTTAGACTATGACCAAATTATTACGGTAATTATTCTAACATTATCTCCTGGCTTCGAAATATAAAATCATAAACGTATTCCACCGGCTACCCTTTGTTAAATCTGGTGATTTGCATTAACATGTTTCTAACCCAAACAATCTGCAAATGTGCTATACATTTGAGTACATTTTCTTGTAGAAACCCGATAAATAGCTTAGTACACAATTGCTATCATTTCTTTATTGTCTATTACCAAAGGAAACTATTTGGTGGCTTTTCAAGGGTTAAATCAACATTGATAAGTTGTTAAAGTGCTCAGGTCTTTCCCTGGCTTCACGTGATGTAGAATACAGGCATGCAAATGCTGACCATATATCTCAACAGGCAAATAAGGCTGTGTCCTGGAATGACTGGACTTTGAGTAGGGACTCCCAATGTCGACCCTTTCAGTATCTGCTGACCGAGACATCCACAGCATAGAACTTGGCCCCTAAAGTAATTTCCGGTACTCCGTTAAAAAATCTAGATACATTTTAATAAAAAACAAGCCTTAAAATTAGCATGGGCCTTTTATTCAGACAGTGTAAAACATAATTGATTAAAGAATGCAACATTATTAAAAAATATATATTTTTTGTACCAAGTAGGAATTTTTAATAATAATGCCATGCGCCTATTTTAATATAAGGGGCCAATATAACTGCCCTAATAGGTGGCAATTAGTAAAGTTTTTGTTAAGCCTTTATTTTGGTTCCTTAATAAAGTAAAATGATTTTATAATACATTGATACATAAATCAGTCAACATTTCCAACTTCTTACTCAATGCCACATCTAGCTAATAGTATATTACTCATATATCACTGATCTATTAATCGTTTGAAACTCAAAGGTCGATGTTAAAACCTTTCTCTATTGCTGCACCAATATATTCTTGCCCTCTAGCTCCTGCATCAACTTCTTGTTATTTAAGTCTCTACCAAGACTCCTGTCACACGGACAGAAGTCATCAAACTATGTTTCTTGGAAACCTTCATAACCACCATGAAACTGGATAGTGTGCTGGCCCATTGGGTGACACATAGCACACAAGTTCCAGGATGCATATGTTCCTAAACTAACTCGCCAATCGATACACCGGCCACAAATTCACATGAGTTTGGTTGCCACATAGTTGGATTTAATATTTCTGTGTGGGTCAAACATGTTTTTTGAAACCTATGTCACAGACATTTTACACATACCTGTTTCCTTGGATCTTTGGGGTAAGGCAAAAATATAAAAAAGGATGTTCCTAGGTAAGGTCAATACAGAGGATCTATCAGAATTATTGTAACAGACACATCACCAAGGTTTCTTTCCCCTGGTGGAAAAAAATGTTCAGTTTTCCAATCTATATCCCACATACATTCAATATTAATCATGGTCCTAAGCATCCTAAAAAATGATCAATTCACATATTCTAATCCAGTCTGCACCCCACATATCCTGCAATCTGTTCCTGACATTCCCAACCAATCAATTTCATAACCACCATCAGTTCTCCATGACACCATCATCATTCTCATTGAAGCTCCTTGTTATCGTGCCTTGGACCTAAAAAATGCAAACAAAACAAAAATACTGAAAAATCGTGAATGCTAAAGTCAAAGCAATAAGTATTTCCTTTCAACAAATTTTGTGATCCCTCATATGTTTTCCCATTCCCACCTTAATTTTGCCATTTCCAGTACTCATTGACAAACAATTTTGATTATCCATCGGATTCCACAGAAAGGCCATGATATACATAGGCACTGTTTTCCTATATAAAAAAAATAAAATTATATATATATATAGAAACATAATAATGTAAGATTACATTATTCAGTATTTATGCCTCATGGTATTAAATTTGAGATAATCCCAAAAAATATTCCTAAACATGGAACATGGTATAATGGAAATCTGGATCTTTAGTAATCTAGATAAGAGATATGGTGGCCATATGTGGAATTACAAGTAAATGAAATAGCTGCATCTAGTGGTCCAAAATCAGTATAGCTTAGAGCAGCCCAGGCCAATACCATTTCCCTTTTTTACAATGATTAATAAATATAGTCTTCCGTGTTTTCTTTTTGCAAAAATATTATAAAAATAAATACTACCCATAAGATTATGGATATCTTAGACCTGGAAATGTGTATTCTCAAACAAATGGCTTGCATACTGATGAACAATGCGTGATTAGCCTTTAAAGTCGGCGGGTAATTGACTAAAACGGATATAAAGTTTGTGAATCTGAATTAGATTAGAACTGAGGCAGGCCTTTAAATAACAGGCATCCCCAGAGGATCTGCTAAGGATTTATGAGCATTTCGAAAAAATGATAAGATGCAAGAATCCCAAGGGAAACATTCAAAATTAACTTTATTCTTCTGCATAAAGTAATAAGACCATTTGTTAATATAATATTGTGCATATGAAGAAAATATGCTTGATAAGCTTTCAGAAGATCTGTACTTAATGTGATGTAATTGTCTTCATTATGAAGTAGTCTATATTCTTCTTTTAATAATCACAATGATTGGAGAGCACCATGCATCCTTATCAGCTTTACAAAGGATGCCCGTATTGTATTAGAACAATCTCCCATAAATTATTCTTGGGAATTTGGGGGCACATTTAAAAAGACTAATTGATTAAATGGTTTTATCAATGTTTAGATTAGTATGGATAAAATAAATTGGCTTAAAATGAAGTTTTATGAAAGAAGATTAGATCTAATGTTGCCCGTCCTATTTGACTCCTCCATAAAAGATTAGAAATTGCTTCATTTACTTTTAATATGTGTCTTAAAGGTATCAAATTTGTTAATAAGCTTGTTACAATAATCAATAGTACTAGAGATAAATAAGCTGATGTTAAAAAGTAAAGGGAGGAAACAGATGAATGAAAATATGATATGTAATGAGGAAAGTAAGCGATACGGTGAAAAAGGGGTAATGAGAAAGAGGAAAGAAGGACAGAAAGAACCGAGATAATAAAAAAAGAGGAGAGATTATGAGAAAGGGGGAAACAAAGATTTTGTTTGTGTTTTGAGAATCTCTGTATGCTAGGGTGAGTATGTTGATGCAATCTGGGTAGCTTGACAGAAATATATTCTAGTATGGCTGTTCCTTTAATGTTCTTGGGTTTTTTTGGTTTTTTTTTTTCCTTTTGTGATGCTCTTGTTTCTAAACAACATGGAAACCTACTGCACATTTAGCTGGGGTTGAGAGGGTCCCTGTAATACTGGAATGCTTAAGATTGTCTTCCAATGGTGCACAAGTGTGTACCTTACGGGCATAATGGATATTTATGGCCATACCACAGGCTCAGGAATTCATTCTGCCAAAAAGATAGCAAAAACCCTTAAACTGCATCACAAATGTACAGCTGAAATAATATATAATTCATATCTCTGCTCTAAAATTCTCTTTCACACTGATTTAATGCTCACCATGCGAACTAATAATATATTCTCATATTAGCATCCATAAATGATAGAAACTTAAGTGAGCATACAAGACTATTAACAGAACTATTAAATGTTGAGCTGCATGAATGCAAGAATTGTCTTGTAAATCCCATTAGTATATGGCAACATTTCTCTGCTGTTTTTCTGGGTTCAGAAAAATATATGCATATTTGAGAGTTGAAACGTTGGTTTATGGGCACTTTGTGCTAATAAACTTTATTTGCATATATCGGCATCCCTTGCAAAAACTAAGACTCAACGACCCTCTTGTCAGCCACAGACCTCCACTGCCCATTCCTTCACACTTTTATATAATCTGGATCCTATTATTTGGTCCATTTAACTTTTCTTTTAATGTTGTTATTTCTAAGGTCAAAAATATTAATTGATAACTGGAATTGTGCTAATGGTTTTAAGTGGTTCTGCTGTTTCTTTTTTTTTTTACGTCACGTGATGGTGAGGAGGTTATTAATAAAGTGGTCACTTGCAGCAGTCCTCTAACATGTCTTCTCTCTTGGTATTTATACCAGCTTGTTATTAGTAGACAACCATGGCTAGCCAGAATCCTCTACTGAATAAAATCTACCAAAAATCACTAAACAGATGTTATTAAACACCAAAACGTCCATACATTGTAACGATAACTTGAAACCAGGTGGCAAAACTATCCTCCAAGATATGCCCTGCATGAATTGCTTTCTCTGTGCATTTCTAGGACCTGCTACAATGTCTCTTAAGCTTCTTCTTATAAATATGATCCACCTAACCCAAATATAACAACCCTTTCTCCCCTCACGATGCAGCCAATCATAGCCCAGACCCCCTCCGCCCTGACATTACATATCTCCAGCCCTTCTTGGTGGCATTTGGACCTTACAGCAGGGGCTCTACTTAGAATGTCGATGAATGAATGACGCTGTTATATTTTTAAACACTGAGGTAAAATAACTGCCCCCTTTGCTTGGTGCTAAAATAAACCCTTGTAAGGAGCAGCAGATTTCAATGTGAAGAAGCTGAGAACATGGGAGGAGGGGAAGCCAAGCCGGCCAGCTGCTTGCAGGGCTATCATTTCCTCAGCTGCTGCCATTATTTTCGGTTGCACGTCCAGGTTGTCATATCACTCCAACAAGCGTAGGGACACTCTTCAAATGACTGAGACTTAAACACAGAATTAGGCGACAAATGAAAAAGTCTTAGCCCAGCGACTCTGCCATTTTCCTGTCCACTTAAAAATCTTAGACCGTATTCTGATCTGTGACCTTTTTTATATTCGATACCCGATGGTCTATCCCAAGAGGTTATAAATTCCCTCACTAAATTAGCTGTCGCAGTGTCTGCTGGAAGGCTGGTCCACTAATCCACCACTATCTCTCTGTGCCAAGTTTTTCATTCTAACGTGTCTGTAATCTAAATTTTGATTGTGTAAAATAAAGGTAAAACATAATCATTTAAACTATCTTGATGTTCTCTGAAAGGTGTTATGTCCAAATAATAAGATACAATTTTTATTACAAAGAAACATCCTACATGGGAAATAATTCCTCTGTTATAAGGCATGGCATGATGCACACAAACCAATATATCCTTCTTGACCATAATTAATTAAATATCCAGAATACTGCAGCCCTACTGCATACCCTTGCATGAGCATAAGTTATATATGCTGGCAATTATACAGTTCCTAGTCCCTAGACTATATAAGCTTGTGTTACTATTTACCAGGCACAGGTGGCTCCTCCAGGAGAAAGGAGGTATTCGCCTCCACTGGCCCAGATGTCTACCTCGAGTGGTTGTACAGTGTGGAGCTTATGATATGACATCATAACCTGAATCTTTAGCGCAATATAGCAAATTAGAGAGATTTTTCACCAGTGCAACAGATTCTGGGCCCTGGCTAGTTACAGACGCCTAAAGCTTAAAAGTCTGATTCCGATTATAGCAATGCCCTGCAATGCCCAACTGGAGAATTGGGCCTGGATCACATAGTTATTGTGAATGGTACAATTGTCAACGGCATGAATCATATACTTGGAATTCTTATCTGTGGTTTCCAGCATCACTTTGTTTGTAAATGCTACATTTTAATTAATTCATTGTTAATTCCAAAATACTTTAGATCTGTAAATAGGACTTAATAATAGTTATGCCTAATATGTATGCATTCTTTAATAACACCTTAACGACATTTGTCCTCTATAATCAGGGCAGCACACAGCACGTAATAATGCAGAAAAACATTCAGTGCACATTACCTAGTCCTGCTCAAAAGACACATGCAGAAAGGGAATACATAAAAAGCCAGTAAAAGGTAACATAGAAACAAAGAATTTTTATGTTCGATACGAACCATTTGGCCCATCTAGTCTGTCATTATTATTCTGTTGTGGAGCCTGAGACCTTCATCAGTTCTTGGTCTTGTCTTAGATGCAGGATAACACTTCTGAAAGGAGGCCATCCCATTTATCTACTACTCTCTCGGAAGAATCCAATCTGTTGCAAAACCAAGGGGCAGATTGCCCACTTGGGCTATGAGGCCCTTTCGGTCACTCTGCTTAATAGGCCAATTACAGACATTTTGTTGCTATTTTTTTAGTACATGATCCTCAGAGAGATCAAAGCACCACCTTCCCCAAATTTGTCAGGAGTAGTCACAGCGGGGTGTATCCGACAAGCAGATGGAGGAAGAAAGGTCCTGAAGAAGTTAAATCTTGGAAAGCAAATTCCTGTTGGCACCTGATTGCACCTTGGAACGGGAACTGGTGGTGTCTATTTGTGAGCAACTGCCTTTGGAGAGGCTTATCTCTGAAGCTGGCAGGTTATTGGGTTCTTGCTTGTTGGCTAATGGTTCAAAGCTGTGGCCATTGTCCTTACCTCACTAATGGCTGCCTGTGGTTATTTGGGGTCAGGGTTGAGTATTGGTTGTGAAATTGGCTAAAGCAGGTTAGACCTTATCAGTTAAAATAGTGGACAATTTATTAAACATCTCAATAAAACTGAAGGCACAGATGAAAGTGGAATGGTAGACTAAAAGGTCATGTTCTAAATTGGGATGGCTGAAAGCTTAAAAGTAATGTCAGGAAATGCCATTTATCAAAAGGATACTTAGGCATGGAACAGACTCAAAACTGTGATGGCAGTAATCAGAATATTTGATTATTATTTGATTAAATATGTTGCTATTAGTAGAATATATTTAGGAAAAAAGACTAATGCTGATATCAACACTATGTACAATTGTACTTATTTGCCTTAAGAGTTATACTTTTCTGTTGTATACACTCCTCAAGGTCATTTGAGACACTGCAGAGGAAAATATATAGATCACTACTGGGCCTGTCCCAAGTCTGATATGAAAACCAAGTTCCAAGACAGACCCAAGAAACATGATTCTCCAGTGCAAAGTATTCTCAAGTAGGCTGAAAAGCTGGGCAGTTTTCCGGCAGCAGAGATGACAAACCGGGGGTGGACATCATAAGTTCCTGTCTGGATCTTTGGTTATTTGGATTTCTGCACAGGATCATATTTTCGTAGTGATGATGGTGTGCCCTTTGCTAATCTCCTGGCTGCACAAAGGTGCTAATGAGAGCAACAAAATAGAAGGATAACTATGTCTGCACACGCAGGCCTTTGTCTGAGAAATGATCATGCAATGAAGCCTTATTTAAAATAGTAGGAAAAATGTTGATGCTTTCATACAGTGGCACGTTTACATTCAGATCTGTCCTAGGTGGCCCCCTCCAGGCCACAGTTATTCCTAGTGGGGTGTCAGGATATGACATCATATACCAGTATTCCACTTTTAAGGAGTGCAGTGCAGAAGAAAATGATGAAGGACTGTGACGACTAAGGATAGCCCTCCATAGTGTTGATGGGCAGGTTGGGGAGATCAGTTCTCTCTCTAACCAGCCCATTGACTAGAAGTATCACATAAAGCCCGATTGTCCAATAGGGCAGTAAGGTCTGTGTTATGTAGCTGCCCCTCTACACTTTCCATCTTAGCCTGGATCTAGTCGGCTTAGCCTAGAATATGTCACTGCGTTGGGTCTTAAAGTAGAATAATGTGATTAAGGTGGAGAAAATGTATTTTATTATGCAATAAACTGCGATAATCCTTCATTAGAATTATTTAAAGCTCTGGCATAGTTGAGTGACATTATTCAGACATTGTAATACACTTACACTGCCTCCAAGTATCTATATTCACTGGGACATGAAGTGCTAATTCCACTGTGATCCAGGGATCAGCCTACATAAAAGCATTGTGTCCTCTGGAAAGTCATTCTGGATTGTAATATATAAGTGCTACACAGTTAAACTGCTGTTACCTATAGAAGACCCCTCAGCCATAGGAAGCAGCTCTTCTGAAGGTTATTACCATTATAGCATCAAGGACATTATTGCTTTCTTGCTGAGAATCTCCTACTTGCCTCTTTATAAATTATCAAGTGCATATTTAGGCAGATACAGTATGAATGCGGAATGAATTTAGAGAGCCTACCTGCTTCAAATGGGAATTGTTAATCAAATGCCACATTAACTCCAGCTTTTGTTAATCTTGGTACGCCACTGAAATTGTGGCTTCCATATGTACATTTCTTTACACTGTATATTTATATATACACTACAGTGTGTATACAAATGTAAAGGAGCATGCGAAGGATTTCTGCTGGAAATAGGAGACAACTTATTCACACATTGTGGGTATCATAACAGAAACTCGATGTTTCAGCCCTTCTTGTGCGTTTTTTTTTAAAGAGTTTTATCAAGGGCTTCCTTGCTCTTTTATTTTCTTATATATGGACATTGGTTTGAAGATGCACGTAGGTATTGATGGAGACTATATAATATTATATAATATAATATTTATATGTTATCTAGGTTACAGCAAGTGCTGTAAAGAAAATGCCCAGAATTTAGTACATGGAATTTCCATGTGATAGCAGAGCATATGAATGTCTATGTCTATGGCTTCACACTGTCAGCAAACTTTCCTGATGGCTGTGATGTCACAGTAACCCTGCCAAGTCATCATTTCCTAAAAAAAACACCCAAGATGAGGTAGGAAAATAAGGTATACCTTTTCCTTATTTAGAATTTCCTTTGTAGGTTTAGCAGAGCATTGGGTCTCAATCCCCACTGCTGATAAAAGCTGCTTTTACATTGAAATTCTCACAGAGTGGGATGTATTTGGACTCATCTCATTGAGCATCTCATCTGAGCCAACAACAAAAAAACTTAAAAGGGGATTGTGATCATCATAGTGTTTAGCAAAACTAGCATATCTAAACATGTTCCAGAGATGTATTTAATGTACTGAACTGTAAAATATAATATGGGACAGACGTGCTTTAAATATATAACTGTTCACAGTCTCACAATATGGGTCATTTTTTATGTATTTACTCCTTTTCAGTCTTAGCAAGAATTGGTAATGATGTGTGTGTGCTACTTAAGAGCTGGAGAAGAAAGCAAGCCTGTACCCATCTCAAAATGGCATATGTGGCATGAAAGGTCATTTCCATCTACATATTCCAGCTGAGGTTATCAGAAGAAAGAATTCCCTGTCTGCTCTGTTCATGCATAGAAGTGTCACATTGTATTATGTTATAGAACACACCTACATCTCTTCTGCAAATAATATCCAGGGATGGTCCCATCCAATAGTTTAATCAGCACTAACAAAAAACGGGTTTGATCTAATTTTGTTTCAATAAACCTCTGAGCCGATGGCAATACTTATAAAGTCCATTCCTACATAGACATTAACATTTCTGGATGGGCGATTAACAATAAGCCATTATTTACCATTGTGTCAAAGTGTCAGGGTGTCAGTGGATCTACTCCACTGAGCTAAAGTAACAGAGCTAAAATGCCTACATGATTATGTAGGTTAATTGAAAATTTTGTATTATGCAAAAAGCGGGGCTGTTTTTAAAAAAGAACACAGTACACTATTCTTGAAAACATATTTGTGCCTTTTGGTTGCACCATTCCTTGAAGACTTCACAGGGTACTTTATTTGCAGCATGCCCTAGAAGATCTGGCCCTCCATTGGGTTGGACCTGGAAGGAAAGAATGAAGTTTGCATATCTGCCTGAAGAGAGTTCAGCCCCTAAAGAGGATATTGGAACCTAGTTTTCACTATGGCACTATATGGCCATACTGGCCTATTGGGAAACCGTGAATGAGTGAGTGAGTGAGTTAAATGGGTGAATGAATGAATGTATAAGTGTTTGAGGGCAGAAATGACACAGGCAGGCTGTTTAGGGGATAGAGATGACACAGGCATGTTGTTTAGGTGGAAGAGGTAGCGCAGGCTGGCTGTTTAGGGGCACAGGTGGCACAATCAGGGTGTTTAGGGGCAAAGATGGCACAAGCAGGTTGTTTAGGGGGGCAGGTGTGGCGCAGGCAGGCTGTTTAACAGGCAGAGATGACACAGACAGTTTGGGGCACTGTAGAGAGGTAGGCTGTTTAGGGGCAGAGGTGGCACAGGCAGGGTGTTTATGACCAGAGGTGGCACATTTAGGCTATTTAGGGGCAGATGTGGCACAGGAAGGCCATTTAGGGGCCAGCGGTGGTACAGTCAGGCTGTTTAGGGGGCAGAGATGGCACAGGCAGGTTGTTAAGGGGCAGAGATGGCACAGGCAAGCAGGCTGTTTAGGAGCAGAGATGCCACAGGGAGGCTGTTTAGAGGCACAGACAAACTATTTGAGGACAAAGATCGAACAGACTAGCTGCTTGAGGGCACTGAAAAGCAGCTTGGGGCAAACAATAGCACAGACGTGTTTGGGAGCAGAGGTGGCACTGTGGGACATGATGCTTGTGACATTGGGGTGGTTTCTAGTTATGACTCTGGTACGGGGTGTGGGCAGGGGAGCTTGACCACGCAATTAAAATTTATGGGACTGTTGTCCAAATATTTCTAGGGCTGCTTTTCATTCCCAGTCCAGCCCTATGGCCCTATCACTTGGAGCCCCTGTCCTGTTACTTACCAACAATGAGAAGTACCAGTACTTGGGGCTTCAGTGAAGAAAAAATACCTGATGGCTATACCTGTGACAGCAGAAAAAGATTAATCTTCTGGCCTTAAGGCTGAAGATGCAGGAAAGTCAGAGTTTTCCTTATTGAGCACCCAGATTAGGGGGCTTGCTACTAGTGTTGTTTTGGGTGTGAGGTATGTGAGGCGAATGTGGCCCCAGAAGAAGAAGATTGGAGACCTGGTGAAAAAAAACCTAACAGTTGTATATCATTCTCTTGGCTAAAATCACATGAGTACCTGTGAGAGAGGGAAAGTTTGGTTCTCCGCCTTTAAGGCTGAGCAGTTTTTGGAGGCCGTAGTTTGGACCACCATGACGCTCAGTATATGACATGGAGGCATTTTCCACTACACTGCTGGCTTGATATGAGCAATAAAAAGCTTTTTGGAACCCTCAATGCACCTTTTTCTTATGTTATCCCTCACTGACCTAACCTATGGCTGATCGATGTTTGGAGACATCATGGCTTGGGGTCATCATGGCACTGGTACACACAGGAGTTTTTGTGAGACACCAACCATCTGCCACGACTAAAAGTGGCAGCCTTGAACACTGTAACAGGAGTTTTCTGTATTATTGAGGATTGTACTGTGCGTGAATTTCTATGCCCTGTGTCACACACACCCTGTACAGTACAGTAACGCATGGGAATAATATTAATACATTTTGACAATGTATGTTGTATTGATAATGTACTTGAATGTGATTACATTTTTTTTCAATCAAAAAATCATGGGCAAAAAACCCTCAGCTGGTGTAAATAATCTAAAAAACAATCAAAAAATTGTGGGCAAAAAACACCAGAATTAGTCTCCTCTGGCTCAGGTGGTGAATAATCTAATTGCTATTATTAAAAGAAATTTCTTGTTGGGCAGGGTGGCCTTGGGGGCTAAGTAGAGGTTACTCAACACTTAAAAATATTTTGTAAGGAAGGGGGTTGTCCTTGAGTAGATACTGTTACTGGTAACCTTAAAAAAAAACCCTTGTGAAGGGAAGGGGCTACAACTGGGATGTTACTCTAGAACTAAGATTCAGTATTGCAGAGCCATACACACTCACCCCCTGGTTGAATATTGGTAAAATGGTTCTGGGGTTGTAGTGCCATTACCAAAATAGATCAAATTAGGAATAATCCCTAAATATGTGATAAACTATTTTTTTTCATCATTGCATATTTTAGTTTACACTATAGAATAATAGTTTCCCATATGTTTCCCATATGGATATCTGTAGCCCAGGATAATGATGTAGTCCTTGCTCATATACAATAACTGTACATATATTACATTGATATATGTAAATGTACTATTAAAAGTTATATTTTTTATTGCTAATGTATACAGCATATTTAATTTAAAAGAGAAAACAAATGTATTGTATTCGCTTAATGTTTAAATCGGTATGATTTAGGGGTGAATGCATGTAATACAGGAGATACTGCAAAAAAATAGTAATTGCGATTTCATTAATTTTCATTATTGTCAATATTGCAAATAATAAACACATTTGATATGTAACTGAAACGGGAGCATACAGATAACATATTCTTTCTTATTTCCATACTAACAATTGTATTTTTGATAAATCAAAAAAATGGAAAAAAACACTTGGAATATTTCCAAAATTCTCATAAATTAATGAGTACTTAGTAGTTTGTTAAAATCTCATTTATTTTCCTCTGGTTGTCAGCAATCTATATATAACCTACCTCCCCTTGCTTTGCTTTAATGCAGTCTATCCCTCCAGCCCAACATGTGCTCCAGATTGTTGCTGTTAACCCCTTACTGCCTGCTCTAAGTGACCCATGGTTTCAAGTGAAGAGGTTTATGAGGTTTAGAAGCGAGATGTTGGCACAAAGATGCCAAAGGTGTTTTCTAAATATAAAACCTCTCCCTGCACGGATTTACAAGGACATGAATTATGACTGTGAATACTGTGGACATATTAGTGGGAAACAGCTGGACTCTGCCTCCCTATTTAAGAGTCAGATTTTGCCCCAAAGTCACAAGAAAAATGCTTCATCCTGGAGGAAGGAACTGGGGATCCTTGAGAACCTCTCCTTTCATTGACAGAGAGAGAGATGATCAGGCAGAATGGGTTTGGCACAAAACTCTGTACACACAGGCACCTCAGGAACAGAAAAGTGTCCGGACTCAACAGGCAATCAGATCGGATCCTTCACTCACCTGCACTTACAGATGTACTTTAACTGACTTACTTTCATAACACAATCACACTGCTACATGGCAACAACCTAGCTCAAATAATACAGCTAATATACACAAATAGACACAAATAATGTAAAAGTGTATATGTAACGTAAAATGATTTCTAGACACAGAGGCATATTTAAATAGGATAGACAGATGGATAGATGGATGGATGGATAGATAGATAGATAGATAGATAGATAGATAGATAGATAGATACAGATAGATAGATAGGTGATAAATAAATAGATTGATAATAGATGTATAGATTAGATAGATAAATAGTTATAGATAGAAAATAGATGGATAGATAGATGATAAATAGATAGATAGATTGATAATAGATGTATAGATTAGATAGATAGATAAATAGTTAAAGATAGATTACAGATAGATAGGTAGATAGATAGATAGATAGATAGATAGATAGATAGATAGATAGATAGGTGTATAGATAGATGGATGGATGGATGGATAGACGGACGGACGGACAGACAGATAGATAGATCTTTTATCAAGTACTATTCTAAGCCACATATGTTTCAATTAGTAAAGCCATACATCGCATCACAAAAGCCCTTTCTTTGTCGCGCTTTGAGCTGATCACGAAGCTATGTTTAATGCATTATATTAAAATGTGAACGCGAGCTCCTGGTTTGAAGAGCGATTGTTTCAAAGAGCTCTCTGAATGTGCGGAGTAATGAGCAGCGGAGAGCCTTCTCGGGAGAGACTGGAGGACGTTTTAATGCAGAAGGGGAAAAAAGCACAGCTTGAAAGTAATATTCCGTCTGCAGCGAGGATTGTTTGTTTACACGTATTACTGACAAACAATGAATAGAGCCGAGTCTGTTTATGGAAATGCCTTCCGTGTAAAACGACAGCGCAAATAACATGTATTTAGGTGTCATTTTTCATATAATTTGTTAACTGGTATTCAGGAAGACGGCTTTCCAAACACTGCCATAGCGTCATCGTTCGTTTCCTTCTTTTCAAGAAAACTCAATGTTTCAATGTTTGTAGAAAGAAGCAGCACAACAGTTCTGGATTCTGAAAATGTTATACGGGGAGCGTGGTAGATAAGTGGAACAGCCTCCCATCAGAGGTGGTAGAGGGTAATACAGTGAGGGAATTTAAACATCAATGGGATAGGCATACGGCTCCTGAATCTAAGATGAGACCAACGAGTGACTGGGAGAATGGGTTTGATCTGCAGACAGATTCTATGTTTCTGTTGTGTATCATACGGATGAATATATCTGCTACAAAGTTACTGAAATGTTTAGTAAATAATGCTGGGGCTTCTCTAAGTATCGATTCTCCACTAACAGCATGCGCGACATGTAAACTAATGCAATAAAAGGCATCTAAACCACTGTCCGTGGCTGAAGTTGGCACCCTAGTTTGCCTCGCAGGCTTTTGCGTGCTCCTCGGGTGATTAGATCATCCGCAAGAAGGACTGGAAGAACGCATCGTGAGTTTGATGCATCTGAACGGCGGAGAAAAGATAATGATGAACGTCCAACTTCTGTTTCCTCAACCCTAATGGCCGCTCATGTCTTCAGTGTTTATTTATCTGTGTATTTAACCCACTGTGTTTCTAGAGTTTGTGTTCAATCTCAAAAGAGAGATAGATAGATAGATAGATAGATAGATAGATAATGGATAGATAGATAGATAGATAGATAGATAGATAGATGATAGATAGATTAGATAGATAATAGATAGATAAATAGATAGATAGATAGATAGATAGATAGATAATGGATTAGATAGATAGATAGATAGATAGATAGATAGATAGATAATGGATAGATAATAGATAGATAGATAATTGGATAGATAGAGAGATAGATAGATAGATAGATAGATAGATAGATAATGGATAGATAGATAGATGATAGATAGATTAGATAGATAGATAGATAGATAGATAGATGAAGGATGGATGGATAGATGAATGAAGAATGGATAGATAGATAGTGTACTTACCACATGGAGAATTTTATTTTCTGTTTCATACACTGTGCAATCCTGTTAACACAAAAATGAATAAATGAGATTAAATCGGCTGCTGTTTTCTGTGTCACATGTTGTTATTTTTGTAACGATTTTATGGATTATTCTGATAACATTGGCTGAGCATTTTGGGAGTTTCAGTAGCTAAGGTCCTAGGAAGTCCTGATGCTGATGTCATTCTGCGTTAACGACGCGTTTTTTCTCCGTTATAAGGCTAGTGCCGTAGATTTATCCACCCCGATAACCTTTCGGTAATCTACTTATCCCCATCACTCTCAGGAAGTCCTTGAACAAAATCCTGAGTGTGCGAGAATAAACAGATCTCACCGATTAATCCAGTTGACATTTCACATCTGCTATTTAACCCCTTAATGACAAAGCCTGTACATGTACGGGCTCAAAATGCATAGTTTTCGATGGGTTTAGGGACCGCCCTTTGTCCTTAAGGGGTTAATGAAGCATTTCCTAAATCAGGTTTTTTTTGTATGATGTCATCAGTATAACATGGGGGGGGGGGGTTAGTTCATTCGCTGTTATATAAATAAATACGTATTCATAGACTGGTGCAGATGGTGACCAGGATAACCATCCATGATCAGACATCACGTGGAACTACAGGCAAGAGAGGGGTTTCCTGATCATGGTTATTGCCTGCGATGCCAGAGGTAAATCCGGACCCCCATCTGTAATACCCATCCCCCTACAACTGCACTGATAATTCAGTCCCCAACGGGGTAATGGGAACGTACTGTATATAATGTATAGGGGCATCTCAAGCTATGGGAGATATTTAACCAGGTAAGGTGTTCCTCAGCCACCGGTCGGCACATCCTATTGCCTAATATCATAATATCATGTAAAGAATATTAAGTCACCATCACCACCGGCCCAACAGTTGGCCATTTACACTACTAGCCAAACCTGTAATTTGTGGATGTTAATTTTATTTTTATTAATCTATCTATTATTCTTCATTGAAAGGCATTTCTGTAAAAAGTCTATGAACCAAAAGCGTAACAGAAAGAGTTAAAAACCTTGCTTCGAGAAAAAAACAAAAAACATTCCGTGTTACTTTTCTTCGTTCGGAAGTGCCTGGGGTAGGGAGCGTGAGAAGAGATGGTGGCAAAATTAATTAGCACCACTGAACCATAAATTGAGATCCGCATAATATTATTGTCACTAAAATCCCAGGTTTGTTGTAAATCACAAAAAATTCTGAAATTAAGAAAAAAAAAAAAAAAGATTACTTTCATTGTCTAAAAGAATTAAGAGAGAAAACCATTGTCTAAAAGAATTAAGAGAGAAAACCATTTAAAGGTAAAGCCGCGCAGTAAATTTTAGCCATTTTACTTAAAATAGTTATTACAGTGGTGTCATCAGAAGCTAAAGTGCTGACAGCAGAAGGGACTTTTCTGGGTTTTCCTAAATTATAGCAGAATAATGTATTTTTAAATGGCCCTTCCAAAAATCCGCAAACACATTGTGTGCCTCTCTACAATGTTGGGCAATAAAAGCCCAACTTTTATAAACACAATGATGGTCTTTCTCCCTTAGCGTTACCCGGTAGGATCGATACGGGGCAGACGGAGCCCTAAATCCCTAAAGGAGCGAGATACCACTGCAGCCTTGCACAATGTCTGATATATGACATCATATCGCTTCATGATCACTTGCTCTTTCTAAACGCTCTTTTTTATTAGGGAGCTGTCCATAGTCCTGAAAGTGGAGTTTCACTAGGTCCTTGGGATTTTGTATACTGTATCATTGGCTCGTAACACATATTATGCACGTGGTAGCCACTTCCAATAGACTGCGAACAGACGGTATGGGCTGAAGAACCATGTCTACAAGACTATACCATTAGGACCATAGGATACCAGTACAGGTAGCCAGAAAGAGGGCTATCTTTGGAAATCCAGGACACGGGGATGGGGACAGAAGGAGTGAAGCAACTCCTCAAAGTATACATCATAGGTGGCATTAGGTTTCTTTAAGTCCAACTACTTCTGTGGTTATATTGTTACATTTCTGCACATCTATCCTCTAATTCATGGACAACATTTTCAAAAACAAGGATAAATATAAAAGTCTACCCCTCAAGTGACAATCATAGGATTGCTGCAGCCATACGTATTAATGGTAACGTACAGCCACAAGAGTGCAACGCAATGCGCATTGGACTTAGATGTACAGAAATGTTCTAAATAAAAGCAAAGGAGATTTTAAGGAGAAATCCACTAGCCTTCTTAGCCCACGGGTAGGAAAACTCCTTGAAATCACTCTTGAGCCTGGAAGAAGCCTGGAACTCGCTCCGTCTACAGACTGCCAGACCGACTCGCAATCTCATTCTCACCGGCTATTCCGAATCGGAAAGAAGGCTGCTTTGAATGAAATCGCAAGTTTCTTGGATCCGGCTCGTAATCCGCACAGCGCGTTTTCATACTAATAAGCTGCTGATCTTTTAGTGGTCGAGAATATGAGAGAGAAGATCCAGTGCTTGTGAATTGATTAGAGATATCCTTATACACACATTACATACATGTAGAAAATAAACTACATGCATGGCTTTAATGGCAGCTTATCACAGTATATATAAGCGCTACGAGTTAATTTCTTTACCTCCATAGTATCTTCCGCCACAATGCAATTTTATGACCATTTGCCCAATGCCATGAGACAAAAAAATTACAATTTTCTTCCAACTAGATGTTCATGAGATGAATATGGATCCTTCTAAACACGGGCTGTCTCTATAAAGGTTTACCAACCCTACGATGGTAATGCTCTGATAGAATAGGCTTGTTTATAATGGATGGAAGAGTAGCAGGCGGTTTAAAGTATCCTGTTCATTAGTTACATAGCAATTTAGGTTGAAAGAAGACACAAGTCCATCGAGCTCAAAATGAGCAAGATTCCTTCTTGAGTCGAAAATGGCCATGAGATTCATTTGGTGCCTCCTGTAAATGCCAGCTTTTTAGTAAAGATCCCTTGCCTGGAGGCATTTTTACCATTTTTACCCAGCAGCCCCCTCCATGGCCCTCGCCCCAGCAAAGTAGTATAAGTGGGCCGGTTAGGGATCAGAGATCTCCCATGTAACAGGTCTATTGAACGAGGGACCCTCATCGCCCAACATCAGCCTGCCGGTTTTGTGGCAGGGGAGCCGTGACAAAGGGATTATTGCCCTGGAACAAGGAAACCACACCAAGATTAGCGTTCACGGAAGACGGAAGATACAGTAACGACCTCAAAATATCAGGGTCAAAGCGGAGTAACGTTTGAAGGTAACGGGATCGGAAGACATGTTAAAATTAATTTATCTCAGAAGGACCTCCTAGCAGAAATGTTCAAGGATAATATAGTAAAAAACTGATATAATGATACTTTACATAAAGTGTAACAAACCTATGGATCAGGGGGGCTAAGATATATGTAATTAAATAGAGCAGATGGGATGAGTTCTTTTTTATTTGCCATTTAATACTAAATTGGCAATGTCACTTACTTGGTAAATTAGATTGATGCCAGGTAAATTAACATTAGATTCTTTGATACGATTAGCATAATCTGATCTACAGTTGGAAGGAATAAATTGAATTAAGGAAAGATGCAGAGCCTAGAACTGTATCGAACAATAGGTCTGAATTATTGGAACACGGTATGATAGCTTAATCCACTGGCAAAATTACCTGCAAATGCCCCATGTGCACAGAAGAACAAAATTAAGTTTAAAACAACCTGAATTACTATATTAAGAGGTATTTGGTTATAATACTTAGTACCTTTAAACGTTCATTAAAGGGGTAGTAATATAATAATAATACTAAATAATAATAATAATATAATAATATTTAATAATATTCATAATTAATATTAATTATTATTATTGTTATTATTATTATTATACATTGTCAAAAAATTGCCTTTGCAAATGGTCTGAGCCCATCCCAAACCAATGGCTTACATGGGTTAAACAATGTAGATAATAATAATAAATATTATCAATTATTATTATTATCATATTATCAATTATTATTATTATTATAATTATTATTTTATTATACATTGCCAAAAATTGCCTTTGCAAATGGTCTGAGCATCCATCCCAAACCAATGGCTTACATGGGTTAAACAATGTAGATAATAATAATATAATATTATCATTATTATTATTAATCATATTATCAATTATATATTTTATTATAATTATTAATTATTATTATTTTACATTGCCAAAAAATTGCCTTGCAAATGGTCTGAGCATCCATCCCAAACCAATGGCTTACATGGGTTAAACAATGTAGATATAATAATAATAATAATATTATCAATTATTATTATTAATCATATTATCAATTATTATTATTATTATAATATTATTATTATTATACATGCCAAAAAATTGGCCTTTGCAAATGGTCTGAGCATCCTCCCAAACCAATGCTTTACATGGGTTTACAATGTAGATAATATAATAATAATATTATCATTATTATTATTAGTATCATTATTATTAATTATTATAGATTTTATTATTATACATTGCCAAAAAATTGCCTTTGCAAATGGTCTGAGCATCCATCCCAAACCAATGGCTTACATGGGTTAAACAATGTAGATAATAATAATAATAATAATAATAATATGATTTTAAAGAAAATGGCACACACAGAAGTTCTAATTGATGTGTAAAATTATGAGAACTTGACATTATTATGAGATTATGAGATCAAAATGCTTTTTCCATTAAAAAAAATTGCAGGTAATAGAGGAACAGTTAAAACCCAGCTAGAAAACAAAATTTAAGATCAAAATACAGACCGGAAAAAAAATCGCAGATAAGAAGAAACTCAGTTGCCTGTTTGCTATAAAATATAGCAATAATATTAAATTGGCCCAAATCCATAAAATTTACATACATACATATCTGAAGCGCTCTAAATGTGATCTTCCGTAGGCGGCGAAATCAAATTGAATGATTTCTGTTTCTTTATATGAAGCTCACAAAAATACTAATACTTCCAGGAACTTTATTCAGAATATTTTATGTTGTATGAGCAGGATACGATCAAACATACTCTACAGATTTAAAGGTGGTATACCCTGAAATAAAAAAAGAGAGGACGGGCATCTACACCCAAAAAAACAGACATCCACAGAGGACTGGATCCTTGGAAGGATCCCTTAAAAAGGTTTGATCCTGTGAGTATAATTGCTTGTTATATTTAACCCTTGGTTAGAATCATATTTGGATATCTTGAAGGTACTTAAAGGGACGTTCCAATCCCCACATGGATGAAGAATGAATATAAAGTACCCTGTAGATACTTTAACCCCTTAAGGACAGTGGGCGGTCCCTAAACCCAATGAAAACAATGCATTTTGAGCCCATACATGTACATGTGGCTTTGTCATTAAGGGGTTAATATACATTCTTTACCTGTAAGAAGTGTTACATTGTGTCGAATCCCTCGATGTGTTTCCAAATGTTAATTAAAGGGATAATGTGCATTATTGTGAATATGATGGCTGGACTGTCCCTTTAAGACTAAACCGAAGACATAATAATAATGCCTAAATGATATTGTGGAAATCTCCACTTTTTTCATCTTAAAACATAATGTCTTCTATTAAATACTTTGAACAAATTGTGTGTGATATGGCCGTAGATCAATACACATTACCATTAAATGGATATTCCCGGGAAGAAAAAAAAAAGTCCATTAAAGTTCCGAGCGGGCAGGAATTTAAATAATGAAACTCTTAATGTAACAGATCTGAGAAGCCGGCTTTAGAAAGGTAGACACGTTCACATAATGTAACACAGTTGGTGATTTATTGGACGCGTTTAAATAAATTAGTTCAGTATCAAATAAATCAAATGAGTGAAATGAGTCAATGAATGTGGACATATATCATTTTTTTCATGTCTTGAAGGAATACAGAAGATATAAACCATTTTAATAAGGTATTGTGAATTGGCTGTGGTAGAGGGCCACATGTTTGAATTATTACATATCATATATATTATATATTAGCGATATGTTAGTATGAACTTTAGGGTTCCGCAGCTTGTTTCCTGGCCCCTCTCTAATCGCTTTATTCGCCTTGTAAATTCCTATTGAGGAAGCCTGGAAAGGACTTTACGTTATGGCGCCCTCTGTAGGAGTTATAAAGAAACACAGGGCAAAAGGTAATCATTGTTGACCTTATTTGCATGCGCCTACCCAGAATACCTTGTGGTTGTGGCAGCACTATGAGATTTCGGAGGGTAAAACGAGCCGTCTGTCTTGTCTGGTGTCTGTGGATGAGTGTTTAATAATACTTCTACTACCCCCTTCATTTTACATGGAAGGGTTTTCCCATCACCTTTACTCACCATAACTTATGTTATAAAGAAACACAGAAGGAGACGTCAGTTGTGCGGCAGAGGGGCTCTCAACCTGCCCCTTGCTGCTAAACAGCCAGGGCTCTCTGTTCCTCCGAAGGAAAGAATAAAATGGCAGATCTGCTAAGGTTTGTTTTGCAGATACTAAAGAGTGCAATTAACACCGCGGGCTTCCAAAAAAAAAGAAAAAAATTAAAGGTTTGTTTTAGCGAAATTGCACATTTAATAGGTGAAAAAATTAGTGCTGGCATCAGCCAGAAAATCAGCAAGTGGTTGTTGACATCTATACCGTACTTAACTTTCAGAATATTTTAATTTAATTTTTAATGTTCATTGCTTGGCTTTTAACTTTATAGTAGCTGGACAAACTTTAACCCTGTAGCTGCTAGCACATTACCCTCCCCGCCCTCCATCACTCATAAAAATAAATGTATATATATAAATAAATATATATATATACACATATATATATATATAATTTAGGGGAACCACAGATATTGAACATATTTAGTTAACGCAAATGTACATTGCCTTTGGTCATCTGTTCAAACGTATATCTTTTAATTGATCTGCTAGGTGTGTTACATTTCATCTGTAATGCTATAAATTCTAAAGGAAAAAAAAAACATAAAGTAGACTTAAAACGCAGTATTTTATTTTTTTTTTGAATGCTCTCATTTTAAGTTGGTTGAACACATTCAAATATTGCCAGCGGCAAAACTAACCTATCTAACTAATTGAATAGCATTTCTGCCGCAAGAACACAGAAGATGGATGTTGCAGGAACATCAAAGGACTTTTTTGACCATGAAGTTGCAAACATGAAGCTCCCGCTAGATCCCCTGATATTTCTGCCAGTGAGAATTCTCACTCTTACAGCACAACATTTTCGACAGAATCCTGCCTGCTGAGAAATGAATCCATAAACATTAAGGAGATGAACAGATGTGAGATTCTCAGTTAATTTGATTTAACTCTTCTTGTCCCCCCTGCTGTGGAATTCAGGTATTTCCAGATATAACATATTTCTATTACATCTGAGGTTGTACCCCGTAGTGCGTTGGTCGGTAGAAGGGGCAGTCCCTCTTTAGGAAACCGCTTACTCTGTCCCTCATTCCTGCCCTGTTGTTCCTTATTCTGCCTCTTATGTCCCTCATTCCTCCCCTGATGCCCCTCATTCCGCCTCTGATGTCCCTCATTCCATCCCTGATGTCCCTCATTCCTCCCCTGATGTCCCTTATTCCGCCTCTGATGTCCCTCATTCCTCCCCTGATGTCCCTCATTCCTCCCCTGATGTTCCTCATTCCTCCCTTGATGTCTCTCATTCCCCCAATGGTTCCTCTCTTTTCTAGGAGCTCAGAATGTGGGGTACGAGGGTATCACAGGATTCTTCAGCCTTAAAAGCCACAATAATGCGCATATAGACAACATATGTGTTTATATAAATGATGTGAATATATCATTCTAAATACATAATCAATTACATGAGTATCTGTGAACGGGCCACAAAGTGCAATAAGATGTCTCTGTAAACTTCTTTCTCTGACCACGCCTCTAACCGCACCCATTAAGATAAAAATGCCCTTATTTGGTCATTTAGAAAAAGCCTTTTGCTCAGCCTCTTACCTGCTGCACAATCGTGGTGAGTTCCAGGCACAGTTGGACAATATTATTTTTCAGCAGTGAATATTCTGTTACGCTGACAAAGGGGGACCTGTCCCGGACAAACAGATGAAATCAGTATTTAGCAAATGCAAGTGATTTGTCAAAATATAACAACAGGGGCATTCTTAGATCACAGTGCTTGGTCTACAGCCTCCTAAAGGCCATATTTACTAGACATGCGCTTTCGCCTTATACGAATTCTAATCTAAACAAAATTTACCAATTTTGTTAGTTTGTACAAATGTCCAAAAACTAGGTAAGGACCCCAACAAAACAAACTAAAATGAAGCAGAGAGCTCTGAATTTTCGTTTGCATTTCATTGTTTCACTCTCATTCTCGCGCACACTCTCATTCACTCTCTCTTACCCGCTCTCTTAATATTTCAAGTAGCAAACTGCTCAGAACCCACACGGAGATCCAAAACACCATCTACCATATGCAAAAATTAATTTCCGCTCTAAAGCCATTCCCCATCAACCAATTCAATCCAAAAAAAGGATTCATGTGGCAATTATATGTATAATATATATATTGTGTGTGTGTGAAATATACATGACAGCAAAATGCCATGTAAATGTGGAAAAATTTTGTTTAGTTGAAGAATTTCAGGGGATTAGGATATTTAGCAGCACTACAAGTGATGTATCTATCGCTGCATTTAATTAAGAAAGTTATGTTGAAACTCACAGAGTAGGTGGAACAGCACCTTTAACTACCTGTTCTCGGCATATACATGATGGTTTTTATTAGATGATTATTCCCTCGTGTTACTTAGTTCTCCTTTCGGTGCTTTGCACGGTCCTCGGAAGGGCATGTGCTTAATGGAAGCATGAGATTAATCAGAGTGGATTGAACGAGGTCACACTAACCCCCTACAGCTTCACCGGCACATCATCTCACAAAAAAAGCATGAATGCTGAGTTCACGTGGTGCGTGTCTTGTCTTTGCATTCATACATCATTATCAATCGGAGGTTATGTTCATATTACTTTTATTTTCACATAAAAATTAAGAAATTACATATAAAAAAAATACAAAAAAGTCATAAATAGGCATGGAAAAGAAGGATTTATAATATTTGCAGACAGCAGACAAAGCAATGGCGGGATCTATAGCATGTCCCAAAACTGTTTATGATTGCTTCTTACATGTTGGGCAATGTATAGGACCAGTTAGACTGTTAATGGTTGTAACGTAATCTACCATGTGCATAGGTGTGTACCGTCTCTGAATAAAAATGAAGTAAAAATAAAAATAATTTTTTTTTTCTAAAATAATTGTTTTAGGCAAACTGCATTTT
Organism: Spea multiplicata; assembly: GCA_009364415.1. NCBI lineage: Eukaryota > Metazoa > Chordata > Amphibia > Anura > Pelobatidae > Spea > Spea multiplicata. The sequence goes on from VKOC01023920.1 coordinate 38,040, forward strand.
TTTTGCTAATCAAGTTTAATTTTAATGAGGTAATTTTAAAAAAAAAACGAGTCATTAAAGAGTATAGCGAACGGTAATAATATTGTATCAAAATAATAATAATAAAAAATCTATACATTGTATTGTAAATATATTGTAAATAATAATAATAATGTTTTATTATATACAGTAGTGTTTTCTCTTGAAAGAGGAAAGAGTGGGTGAGATGAAAGGAAAAAAAGAGTGAAGATAGGAGAGACAGAAGAAAGGGAAGGAGAAAGACAGAGAAAGAAAGAGAATGAATGAATGAATGAATGAATGAAGAAAGGGGAAGAGAGAAAATAGATTTATGATATAAGAAAGATATAGAAAAAAGAAAACAGAGGAAAGAGGAAGAAGAAAAAAAGGAGAGGGAAAAAGGTAAAGAGATAAAGAAATAAGGAAAGAAGGAAAAACACAATTTTGATGATGAGCACATAATACTAGTATAGAATAAATACACTTACTACTTATTTGTCATAGAGAATGGATGCGAATCGGGCCTTACCTGTCCAACCAGGCTAGAAGATTCTTTGCAGCACCTATCAGATCTACCACAGAGGTAAGGAAGTCGTTTGGCAGTCGCCTGGAGGCTCTCCCGTCGTAGTGTCCACTTCTCCTTCTTCCTGTTATAAAGTTCTGCAGGTTTTTGGCCGAGGCATTAAGTTTATGTGAGAGCGTCCGCAGGTTTTCCGTCTCCAAACCATAATTCTGAAAATAAGGAGGGGGGGGGGGGGCGAGACGTGAGGTCATGTGAATAAAAACCAAATCATCTTGGTAGATTGTAAGCTCACAAGGCCAGGGTTCCTCTTCGCTCTACCACTTCCACTCTACCACAGTGATTAAAACTTCCTTACATTCCACCTAAAACTAAGCATCACTAAACCAATTACTTTTACCAAAATCCACAAAAATAAAGATAAAGAACGTTTTGATAAACCTTTGATGGTAAAAGTTTTCTAGGTTATAGGCTCACTTTAATATCCCCCGGTGTGTTTTTAATCAGGTAATATTCCTTTATGTGTTTGATTTGTTTTAGAACAATAATTTGTCACAGGTAAATATCGAAAAGTGTCACTTTTATATCAAGAATATGAAGTATCGCTTTAATTAAAGCGTGTTTTGATAAACAAAAGCCTCCATCCATTATCATAGGGAAGCCTTGGCTAATTGGGATATTTGCATATAAATAAAGTCACTTTACAAAGCCTAGCAGTTCGTGTTTTGACAGCTTACAGTCATTTTGGGGTGAATTTATAGCATATAAATTATTTGGAAAGGCAGTAAAATTAATTTTGGAAAACGCTGTAAAATTAAACCGGGGCGTAAAACTAACATTTTGGTTTTATGAACGCAGTAAAACGCTGGAAACCGTCAACAAGTTTCTCGTCTATATTCATTTACTTAAAATGTCATTAAATAAATAAAAAATGTAAAGAAAAAAGAGGGAGGAAAAAAATGTAATTCTAGAAGAAAAACAAAATCACTAGAAGCTGCAGCGCTAAAGATGCAGCAGCCTCGTTTTGTGCCACTGATTGGCTGCTTGAAATTTAAAGGGGGCCACTCAGCTGTCATTAAAGTGTATATACTAGCTGGAGTGACCCTCCATTATTAATTTAGCAAAAGAGGAGGCGTACGGGGAGGAAGTAATAATTCCTGGACAGGAAGTCAGTTTGAGAATTGAGAAAAGGGGGCCGTGGCTGCTGACTTTAGACATTTAGTGAGTGGAAGTTGCATTAGGTCGCGACCGGAACAGGCGATACCCAGGAACTTGCTAGGGTAGGCTGACCTGACCGCGCTTTCTTCTGGGGGAGTGGCTTTGTGAAGGGGAGGGGCCAGTCAAGTTTATGGCAGGTCTAGGGCTAGAAAGCCTTTAGTGGGTGGGGAGTGGGCGGGGAGTGGACGTGGCCAAACACTGCTCCCTTACCGCAAAAAAAACAACAAACGGACCTGGAGACCCCGGGAAGCAGCTCTTCACTCGAAAACTCCAGGTCCAACCCCCGACAGCTCCCAGGTACGGATATATGTGACTGAGTGGTCCTCAGTGTGCTTGAGTCTACGTCAGCGTGGCTGAGAGTGATCGGTGGTTTGAGTGTGAGTCAGCACGGCAGAGAACGGCTAGTTTGCATGAGCGTGGCAAATGAAGAGGTTGGTGGTGGAGACATGACAGTGGTGATGTGGAGGGGGTAAAAAGTTATGGCAATAGTACCCCACAACTATATGCCATGCAGTAATGGGGCATTCCAGGGATTCTAAATGCGGGCAATACTCCAGTGGAATTTGTTTGGTTTTTTTTTACTCTGAATTAAACAGTTTTAGATGATTTTGCCAGCAAAAGGCTTGAAAAGTTTAACATTTCGACTCCTGGAGAGCAGCAGAAAGGTCAGAGCCATAGAGCTGCACGCATTGGGCTGCGGAGGAACCGGCGCTGCGTGTGTGACCCATGCGCCGGTGGCTTTCAGCACGATGGCGGATCGATACGGCGACGGGAATGGGCACTGGCCTGTGATTGATGACCGGCAGACCCCTGCAGAGCGAATCAAAACTATCCATACCAACCGCAGCAAGACTCCGCTATTCCAGGAAAAAAAAAAAGCGACAAATTATATTTTTCTCTCTGGGTTATTCCTTTTTATTATAAAAGGATTTTTTTCGATAGCATTTTGTATCAGGAACCAGAAGCAAACTGGGAGGCGTCGGCGGGGGATGGGGGATTTGTAAAGAGCAATTATGGTGCAATATTTTCTGGTGAAACTAATGGAATGGTCCGATCAGCAGGAAAATTCCACTGGTTGCTATAGCGACAAGTCCACTTTTGGATGGATGATGCTTGTAAGAACTTGGTCTCCTCTCAGATTCAGGAGCCATATGCCCATCCCATGCGTGTTTAAATTCCCCCACTGTATAAACCTCTACCACTTCTGCAGGGAGGTTGTTCCACTTATCCACCACCCTCTCAATCAAGTAAAACATGTATGGGACATTAAACTTTCACTTTAACAAAATAAGACGGAGAGTGAGTTGTTTTTCTTTAAAATATATTTCTTATCGTTACATAAATATATAGTTGCTAGTTTGATATTTATTGCAATTTAATAAAATATAAGGCGAATGTTCTAAACGCCCATTCCTAGATATTAACTTTCCTTTTTTTATCTTGACGGATAGATGTAACTCGTCGAGCATCTGTATGAAAGACACACCGATTTCTTCCTGCAGGAGGAATTCGATCAATTCATATAGATCGCGTTGTCATGACTAGACGATATTAAAGCCATGTTATTGCTATGGGGTATTAACTTTGCAGTTATGACGCATGTCCCGCTCTCTAACCCCCGTCATCTGATCTGCATTTCATTCTAATTATCTATCTGTTACCTGGATAGTCACGTGTACCGTGTGTTCATCTCATGCGTAAATCATACAAATTTATATTACAAAATAATAATGTGTTTTGAGAATCATGACTATAGATATAAAAAATCTAATGTTTCAATATATATATATATATATAAACTGTACATATATATACATAAATATAAACTATATATATATATATACGATTAATATAGTAATTTTAGCAGTTACAAAAACACTGCTACAAAAAAAAATACTATTTTATGAGGTCACATTAAAAGACATATAGTTACAAGACATCATGAGATATAAAAGAGACCAAAAAGGGAGTTTACCCTTCAAAGCAGGGCTAGAATGAAGAACTTTTAATATGAGGGCTACAGGCGGCCGCTTTAAGGATTTTAACTACTTTTTTCTAGCATTAAGATACTGAAAGTAACGTTACTCGGTGGGTGATCTACTTTGATCTTTTCTCATGAATAGAAAAAAATAAAAATCCACATGGGTTGAGGGCAATGTCATTGACAAACCCAGAAACCCATCATGTTTGTCTTGAAGATTCCGGAATTCATGGTCTAATGACTTTGGGTCTTTGGGTTCCGGCTCCATTCTATCCCGTTCCTTGCTGCCTAGTTTGATCTTCAGAACCAGAATGAAGGAGGGACCCAAGTACCCGGCAGAAGATGTACGTAGAATGTTTAATTACGGGGATTATTTTAGAGCAGCGCATAATACCTTGATATATTTAGCTAGCTCTTTGGCGTTGAGCAGGATAAAGCATGATCCATAGCTCTCCGTTACTATGTAAAATAATTTATTGCCATGTTTTCTATTCAGGGATGTTGTTCTTTGTAGATACTTAGTATCTAGAGCGCCCGGTTCTCGTTTAAAGTACATTTTAGGCTTTGTCTTTGAATTAGGAATTAAACTGAATGTTTAATCCATAAGAGCCCAGAAGGTACGTTGGGATTTATAAGGTCGGGGTCTAGAAGTACAGATGAAAGCTCCGAGGATTATTAATTGACCGTCCAGACTGGATGAATTTCTCTGTCATATAGAACGCTGTCTGCGTTGTTGACTACTGAAAGTTAAATATTGTTACAACTCCCGAGTAGATCTCACAGAAATAATATTCAAAAGTGCATTTTTAGCCAGAGGGGCGAAAAGACAATTTAATGTTTTATCCATCAGATGTTCTAGAGGAGAAGCAGACGTCAAATCAAAGTTACATTTTTAGTAAAAAAAACGGTATATTTCCCCTAACGTGGAAATGATTTGCCGATATTATTGGGTCCAGGAAGAGAGAATTAAATTGGAGGGGGGGGGGTATCTTTTTCACAAATTAAAGGAAGACTTGGGAGACTTGAAGGACACTCTACATTCCACTTCAATTGAGCGGATCGGTCATATTAAAAATGTTCATTTCATGCTAAATTCAGCAGAGTTGGTAGAACATCAGCTTTATGTATAGATTGCAGGACATTTGTGGCAAAACCATAAGCCTCTTTAGACTCAATGGAACTCGAGAGAGAAAAGAAACAAGAGGAGAAAGTACAGGAAGGAGAGAAGAGAGAAAGGAAGATACAAAATGGTAATGGGATATTATCCCACAAATGGTGATTCCGGCCCTAACCCAGGCTCCCAGTGTACGGCCCCTCAATGGGTCATTTACATTATGGAAGACCATATAGAAGACCAAGGGCTTTGTGCCTTGAAGACATGAAGATGGCGGTCGCGGAGGGGGTGCTACCCTGGGTCATGACGCCTACAATTGGGTCTAGACAATGTGGATTGGGGACAAATCATTAAAGAAACAAAACAAGTGACCTCTTACCCAGTCCCAGGCTTATAGAAAATGATTATAATTTATTTTTTTAACATTTTTTCCACTGCCTGGCTAAAAAAAAACTAAATTGGATTTTATTGCCATTTTTTTTTGTTCAATTTCTCTGTTCCTCTTTTATTTCGCAAATCAATCTCCAGCTGATTAACTAACGCAGCTCGCTTTCCCATCCTCCTGGTTAAATATACTTAATGATTCATTTGTACCGAGCGCGATGGCTAAATATGAATGAATCAATATTCCATTTGCTGACGCCTACCGCTGCCCCATCATTTCTGTCTCCTCGTTGCTGGGTTTTTTATGTCTGTAAGCAGCTCTTTTTTTTATTTTGGGCTAAGCAAAAAAAAAAAATCTTATTTAATCATTAATGATTTCAAGTAATTTATATTTAAAGTAAGAAAGCCTTCAGTGCGTGATCGAGCTGGGCGTCCATGGGCTTTGCAGTGGCAACCAAATAGAAAATAGAAAAAAAAAAGCGTAAGGAAGTAAAGGTATTTGTCAGCAGGTAAAACTATTCTGAATTGTCACCTGCATTCAAGCAGGGATTTCAGCTCTGATCAGCCAATGAGAACATTAGCATTTGGGATCCTCGGGTATCGTTTAAAGCAGGATAACCAAGAGTCAGCTCCTTACTGTGTGACCCAGCGAACCTGCCCCAGAGACCATAAAATTGGGTTAAAAACCCTGAGAATCAGATGAAAAAGCCTGGAAGAGCCCAGATATAATCATACTTTAGAATTCACTTGGTAACATGTTAAAAAAAAACCCCTTGCAATGAAGATCATCGCAGCTGTGTTATTCCACAGTCAATGAATCCTTTGCGACAGGCTTGAACGATGGTTTAAGATCAAAATAATTATATCTTATAAATGATATGTCTCCGCACAGCCACAGATCAATTTGTAAGAAATGACAGGTGAATTACCTTGACGTGCATACCCTGTAATTCCGGGTTATGACTGCGCCGTTTCCATCCCTGGAAGAGAGCAGGGCGTTCTGCTCCGTGAAATCATCTCAGCGGCATTATAACCCCCCCCCCTACTTAAAATTAAGTTATTTCATAATCCCAGTGACCCGGCGGCAAAACAAGATTTAACGGCCAAGGGCCAAGACCTAAGGGCCACGGGGCAGGGTGGTTTTCTGCAAAGCAAACTATACTACTGTTTCGGGTTCCTGGCAAAGTTGGGCCAGGAGCAGGTCCGGATGAGCCAACGGGCACGCTGGGCAAATGGCCGGTGGAAAAGTGGCCGCATACTTACCCCTATTGCTGCTCCACTGGCAGATCTGGTTCTGTGTGCGGCCGCTGTGAGAGTATAAATACACATCATGGGGCCGCACGTATGTCATTAGTTCATTAGGTGCCAGGGCCGCTTAATTTGAAAGTTGCGGGCCATTTGTAAATTGCGCATGTAGCGGCTGATTATCTGATGAGTTACATCTGAAGGGTGCCGCAGCTCTCAGCAGGATACAGGAGATCGCAGGAGCAGCATCTAATCTGCCTGTTATTCCCGCTGTTCAGTCTTAGACATTAATCAGTCCTCGGTCTTATCTTAAATTGAGGATAGTCACATGCCGTCCTGTGGATGTTTAAAATTCCCTTACTTTGTTAACATCTACCATTTCTGCTGGAAGGCTGTCCAACTATCCTACCACAAGGGTTTACATGATACGTTTCGCTAATGTCTATAAAAGAACATGGTAAAGTTAGTAGAATTTACAGAATGTACAGATCAAGAGAGGAAAAAAAAAGCTCTGGCTTTATCCTATGTATTATATGACATCACTGCGTAGCACCATGTTCTAATCACTTAGTGTGAGTTAAGTTGCATATGGCATTGCCTTCTGATGTCATAGTCTGCACAGACAAACACATTTTAAATCCTTTCATCCTTTGATCTATACCTCTACTTGTAATCTTTGCAAGCACAATCATTGTTAAAGCTTTTTTAGGTGCACATTGAACCGAATGAAACCATTTTGTCTTTTATATAGTTGCAGACAAATTACCTGTAGTGTTATTGCAGCAAACCTCCAAGGTTACAAGATAAACATCTCTACACTTATAGATAATACTGTCAGGTGAAAAAACTAATCTCTCAAGGAAAGAAAACATTTCCTGACGTGCATATTAGCCAACTGGCCAAAAAATTGCTGTTACCTTTTAACCTTAAAGTCCACTATAGAGCAAGAAACTCATCAGAAAATAACTGTAAGCCTTTTGGGCAAAAAGAAAATGTTTCCATTCCATTGTAACCAATAGATATTGGCCAGCTCTGTTCAACACTCGACACTCAACATGAGAATCTATTGCTTGACCACATGTTACATACAAAGACACCGCTACAATCTGATAGTAGATACATTCTGAGCTGGTGGGGTAACCACATTTTCAGGCCACCACGGGTTACTAAGAGCCTCTGCTCACCACATATTTGTATTCTGGAATGCTGATGGATCCGAGACATCCTATGGATGCCCAGTCCTTTAAGTTCCTTCATGTGCATCCAAGGTGAAGATGGACCTCACAAGTTGTAGCGTTCTTTCAGAGAACATACGTTGGCGTCAAGAGGATAGAGGACTTTGGTTAGCGACTCCTAAATGATTACTGTGGGGGGTAACAGGTCATGTTTTTCCTGAATTAAATGAATTATAAAATAAAACATGATGGCACCATGTTGGCAACTAATCTTTTTAAGTGGCATTATGAACATAGCCATTGATGGTATTTATTTCAAAGGACTGGACTGGGATAAAATGTGTCTGGATTTTGTTTTCTTCCCCATGAATGATGTGTGTAATATTGTCTTTGTATTTATCTGCTTGCTATCCATCAAAGATAATTGACTTTGGTTGCTCCAGAGGACCACTTTCTTCAATGTTGACCAGTTACAGAACGTTTGGTATAAAATGTTACTTCTTGTAGCTGCTGGCAATATCAAAGACCAAAAGTCAAGCTGTCTGCTGCCGGTATGTATTTAAAGCTGCCGGTTATTCCCGAGGTTAGCTCTGTTAACAGTCGCCGGGTCTTCATTTTATTTGCTTTGCTGAAATGCAACGACAGGAGACCTTTCAAACAATCCCTAAACAGTGAATATGAGTGAATGTTGATAAGCATTTTGTGCGTTTCACTTGTAAATAACCTTGCATTGTGCCACCAAAGCTCGTTTGTTGTTACACAACTTGTGACAGTAGGAAATAGAGCACTGCAATTAACCCATCGTGCTCCAGGGTATATACACACACACATACATACTATATGGACAAAAGTATTGGGACATCTGACCATTACACCAACAGGGACATTCATCCAGTAGAGCGCTTGTGAGGTCAGACACTCATGTTGGACGAGACGCCCAGCTCACAATCTCCATTCCAGTTCATCCTAAAGGTGTTCAATGGGGTTGAGGTCAGGGCTTTGTGCATCACCATAAGGACAAAAATATTGGGACACATTTCTAAATTATTGAAATCAGGGTTTGGGCCCCTACTCCCAGTGAAGGGAAATCTTAATGCTTCAGTATACCAAGATATTTTGGACAATGCTCTGCTTCCAACTTTGTGGGAACAGTTTAGGGAAGACCATTTTCTATTCCCACCTGACTGCCCCCCAGTGTACAAACCAAGGTCCACGAAAGACATGGTTGGATGAGTTTGGTGCGGAAGAACTTGACCGGCCGCTCAGAGCTCTGACCTCAACCCCATCAAACACCTTTGGGATGAACTGGAACGGAGATGGCGAGACGGGCGTCTCGTCCAACATCAGCGCCTGAGTTAAAAAATGCTCTACTGGATGAATGGGCAAATATTCCCACGGAAACTTTCCAAAAATGGAGCAATAAAGCTAATAATAGCTACGGATATATTTGAACTTTACTAAATTTATATAAAGTGAGCTTCTATTAAGTAATACTGTCTCTTTAAGATTGTGTATTATTAAAGTAGTTGCTGATAATCCCATTATTGTTCATTTCCTTTTCCCATTCCATTCTTTTATTTTGTCTGTTCTGTACTGTGCTCCATGCTGTGTTTAATGATGCTGAACTTATAGTACCTATTTTATGCTTTTAAAACCCAAGAGAAACAGAGACTAAGGAAAAGTATACATTCTCTATACAATGTTACAGAACCAAGATGACTCGTTTAGAATTTGGGATGAGAAGATTATGTTTTCTGGTTTCATTCATGGAAAATTATCAACTTGATCTTTGTTTAATTCTATGTGGAATTAGTCACGTGTTTTATAAATGTTAGAATCAGCTAAAACATTATTTCAGGCTTTAAAAAAAATAAATTTTGGTTCTGGTAAAAACATGGTCCTGGAGATTAGGGGATTAAAATATAATTGAACCAATGGGCCATTTTGGATTTAGAGATCCAACTACTTTATCAACTAAGGCATGCTATGGTTTAGCAAGGTTCCAGGGGCTATATTGTCCATGCATCACCAACTAAAACAACCCTATGGAGATTCTGTCTTTGAGGCAAATGGAAGAATGGATGGTGTAACAACTAATAAGAAGAACCATGTTGCAAGAATACGGCATTCAATGCAGTGATGGATCTACAAAGGTTCTTTTCTTTACTGATGTCCCTGGTTCATCGTAAATAAAAATCTCTCTTCTAGTAGCTCACAACAGATTAAAGGTTATGGGTAAATTAGCTCTTAATCGCTATGGACAGATCTATTTAAAGTACTTCTTAGGTTTGAGATGAAGGCAACTCTGTTGATACGATCTATACTTCACCGCGATGCCAAGTCATTTACGTACCCAACTAGGATTGATCATGTTCCAATATACGATTAAAAAGAAACATCCGCAAGATTCTATGCGGGCAATCGTAGGTCTGTGCTTTTAAGTTAGATACATATAAATGTGTGACATCATACATCTTTCAAGGCTTTGATAGCCAACCTTAGTGCCAGCCAAAATACACCATAATGATGTTACCAAGTAACTTGGTACTGATAGAATGTGGACATTAATAATATATAATATATATATTATATATATAATTATATAATATATATAATATATAATTATATAAAAGTCTTCATTCGCTGAGGGATATACCCATTTCCTTGCGTTCTTGTAGGGATATCCTTAAGCCTACACCACTGATGGAGTCATTAGGTTGGCTCTGGCCAATACTGGAGATCCCATTAAATGACTTTTTACAGAATGTCGTCTACAGCTAAACATATACTATAAATATAGAGAAATGTATATGCCGTAAAGTGATCAATACCTAATAATGGATGTTTGCTGATATATTTTTCCAAGAGAAGTAAATCTCAGTATACATTAAAAGCCCATCCGAGTGCATAGAGCTTCATCTCATTGCTGATAAATGGATCGTAAGTGCATTACAAAGAGTCATTTCCCTTTGTTAATGCTTCTTTTTTAACTTTGATGCATTGTATTGATTTCTTCCCCAAATAATTGGATCGGTTGTCTAACCTTTATATCTAAACATTTATATTAAAATGCATTCATCAGACCAGCATTCAGCTTAGATTAGTACAGCAAACAGAATGTACTACTTTGGGGTTCTACGATACAGTGGTCCCCCACTTTGATCACCAAAGGGTAGCCAACTCAACTATCCATCCGTAGGATACTCATATAATATGACATTAGCATTGTATATCACCCTTATGGTATACAGTCCACCATATTTATTGCAATGCCTGAGAACAAACCCTCTATTATAAATGGAACAGGTTTTACCCCGTATGGCTTGACTGCTCGCTGTAAAATTTGATGTATATGTCCTGTTTATAAAAACCCCACAGAGCCGCCAGCGCGGCGGCGGCTGATAAATATGTATTTGGATGTCATGTTTGCATCTGACAGTTTAATGTCCACGAAGGTGTTCCTACCTTAAATCATTTAGCTCACGAATTTGTTATTCAAAACTTGGAAATAAGCCGTCGAAATCTGCAAGATTAAAATTCCTCCTTTGTCATGAATAAAGATGATTAAGAAGAAGACAGGGGGATTTGAAAGAGGTGACTTAAATTGCCCTTAGGAATATTGTTTTTGGAAAGCTTCCTATATTAAAGTCCGCTGTAAAATTCCAGACTGCCCAAAATGCGCTTTTATCTCATTCCGCTATGATAGTGTGTTTTAATAGTTCCCTTAGAGAGAGAAAATAATTGAATGGTGAAAGGCTTTTCTTAAATTGGGTATGAAATGTCTTGTATTCCTTCTCATCAGTTATTATTTAAAGCAACAATAGGTTTTTTTGATGATCGTCAATCATTTTACCTGTACAGGTATGCCAGTGTTCTAAATTAGAACGAAGAGCGCAATTGCGAGATAAACAGATATTTGGGCTTACAGAAGTGAATTAATTTCTATTAAGATGTACTCTAGACTATCTAAACTGACTTTTGGCGGCACTTGTAAGATTCAATTTTTTTTGAAAATGTATTTATTTTATTTATTATTTATTTTTATTTTATTATTATTTTATCTTATTATTTAATTTATTTTTATTATTTATTTATTTTATTAATTATATTTGTATTTTTATTTTATTATATTATATTTATTTTATTTTATTTATATTTTATTTATATTATATTATTTATTTTTAATTTAATAATATACTCCAGTCTAAATAATAATTTAGAGGACTAGCTGGAGGACAACTCCCCGGGGTCCCTCACTACCTGAGGCTTCTATAGAGACAAAAGAGAAAGTAATTGTCGAGAAACCTAAAGGAACCCAGATAATTTGGGATCCTGTATTCACTCCGATTCAATTCAATAGCAACTGAACTTGTGGTAACTCAAAGAATCCTAAAGATTCTCAGCAAATACAAAAATAAAAATTCATTATGCATTTCACCTCTAGGCACTCCAAAAATCCCCCTTTGGATTTAGCTGAAGACCCCGCAGAGTAGTTAAAATGTCATAGTTGTTAATGGAGCTCACTGCTTGGAGCACAGGTTTCAGAGATATAGCAGATGATCTCTATATTTTCTAGTTACCCGCTTGAGACTTTACTGGAGGACAGAAGGGTTATATAGTTCCTTTAGGATCATGAGTTTGCCCTTTAGATATGTCCACCATAAAAATAGCTTTGCAAGTCAAATCATATTTCCACTGTATTCATTCAATTTATAATCATCAGGAGGTGGATTCATTCCTTGCAAAAATCATCTGAATTTTGAGGTTTTAGGTCCCAGCATGAACCCCTAAAATAAGTTGTAACGGGTACCAAGGGAATGTATTAGAGATCCCTGAAGGTCAACATCTGTATCCTTCTCCAGTGCTTTGGAACGGTTTTCTGAAGCTACAAGAGTACACATGGTGGGGTTTCAGAACATAGTAAAGAAAGTAAAATAGCCCTTCTTTAGGGAACTTATCATTTGCTTTCTGCACCCAATACAAAAAAGTAATTTTTCCTTAGGAATAAAACATGGCTCTTTATGTGGTCGACAACAGCAGATAATGATTTAAACTGGGCATCAAAACAAAGAAACAACAAAAATATCCACCTGGCTCTCCACGGAAATGAAGGACTCCCAAGCATACTTCAAAAACCAATTCTTCTTTATTATAAATACATGTTTAAAATCGGCAAAATGCGGGGGGGGGTGGTACAAAGAGAAGTAGCCAAAATGTTTCTTTTTTTATTTAGTTAATTGATTATATGGAACCTGAAATATCTCAGATCACCTCCTCCACACTCCTGAAAATGTCTATTGATTGTGGATTTTTTATCGTTATGTTCTATGACGTGCAGGTCTTCCTTAATACGTTTCCTCAATGGTCCTTTTTGTCTTTCCTACATACTGTATTAAGCATTTTATGCCGGTAATAACATAGCCCACACATACGGTGCTCCGATTTATGAGGGTATTGATTGAAAAATCTTCCTGAGCAGATGTTGATTTTACTGTCTATTAATTTTTTTATTCCATTTTTTGCCTTTTTTTTTTTTTTT